>CABFPE010000155.1:34000-100052 GCA_900660155.1 Hofstenia miamia | reverse complement strand
ATATATTTCCTTTTGAAATTCGAAGGAATGCTAAATCGATATAAATGTTGCAAGTTTGTGACTATATTTTTAGCTAGTGGTTATAGATTCAACCACACTATAGTTGTATTTTAAAATTTTGTTCTTCTTAAAATATGTATCGATTAATTATTGATTTCCATGATCCTTTATCCAATTTTTCAATAATTTTTTTACAAGAGCAAATTTTATATTTTTTGGCTTTTTAATTATTGTTTTAATTATGAATTACTTATTCGATGGAATTGAAGGAAACTCGCTTCAACAATTCATTAAAATTCGCAGGTTATTTTTCTTGTCATCATAGGATAGCTGCGTTTCTTGAATAATTAATTCATGTCTCAATTTCGATCTTACAATGAATGGCGACGAAGGAATTTTATGCAATATAAATTTTTTACAAGCAGTCATTGGTATTGAAAACAATTTATCCGTTTAAAGGCCCTATCATTTCAACCTATAAATTCCGGAATTTGTAAAATGTCAACTTTTTTGTGACTCCATGACTTTGTTGGATGGTTTCGTTTTAACTATCTAACAAATCAGTACGACTTTGACTTTAAGCATCAAAATATACGGTAATGCAATTTAATCTAAACCTAATATTATTAACTATTTACTTAAATATTATGTATGCGTAGACAAGCTTGTCATCTTATATTTATTAGTATAATTATATTAATTTTCTGTTTATGTATATATAGCTAAGCGTTAGGATGATTCATATATGTACTTATGAATCGTTTATTTTCGATATCGATACTTGTATTTATTTTGTTAGTTGGAAAATTAGAATACGCTCTGTGCAAAATCGAATTGTATTTGTATTAAATTAATTAAATTTTATTTGAAAAAGGTAGCCTAAATTCATTCTATTGTTTGCTTCAATAACTATAATAGAGATTTTTAATATTCGAAAAAGTGGTATTCGTTGTTCGATTCGAAATCTGGACTATAGCATGGACAGTTCTTCGAAAAACGAATTATTTCATAAGCTCAGCATATAGCCGTTGCATTAGTTTAAACGGTAAAAACACAATATAAGATTGAGAAGAATCTACTCTAGCAGTTCAATTCGCTACATCTCTTAGTGAGATTTAGATCCTGTAATCGCAATGGTTAATGACACTTCCTAATCTTTTTGTCTTGTCTGAACTCTGATCGTCTGGGTTGCACGGATTGGCAAATGATCCATTCGTTAATAATTTATTGGATTCTTAGATCTTACGGAACTATTATTTCTATCGACATTTGCAGATACATTTTTGTAAACTCTTTGCATACATGAATGTCATTTGCGGCCCACTATTGCTCCTATTGCAGTGTTTGTCCCGTATGAACGCGGTTGGTTGGCGCTCAGTGACAGGACAAATGATTTCAGACTTTTGATAAATATTCTCGAGGGTTTTAGCACGCATTCGTAGTAGTATTTTGGCTACATTTCTTCATAACAAATTAATGGATGTTTAAAAAAGCATATCTATCCGCAGTCATCGGCTGTATCAATGTTGAGCTGGGAGGAATTCCAGCTTTTGAAGCGAAGTCTTATTATGTTGTCAAGCATCGCTTAAGTTTTGATTAACTTCTATGCTATTCGTTTGAAGATGGCTACTATATTTTCTGCGAAACCATTAGACTGGGTACCTAAGGTCTGAATAAATGCGATGGGATCTGCTATGATGCTCTGTAGCATTCTTTCAAGGCCAAACAATTTCCAGATTTCACACATCTTGGAGTCTTTCCTTCAAATAAGGAAAACCTAGGGAAGTTTATATGGATTTTCTGGGTTTTTGCAGTGCTACGAAATGGTGCACAACGTGAATCCATAACTAGAAAATTGGTAAATGTTTGGTAGATTTTGCAATTTTGCCCCTTGCGAGTTAATATTACAACTATGTAAAGTAATGAAAAAGTGTGATTCTCGAAATAGAGATAACTTTATAGAACCCCTTTTTCAAAATCAAAAAATCATTTTTTCACTCAATTCTAATGCACATTCCAATACAAATGTTGTCCACTTATCCAGTATTCACTTTTCGGACGGCTGTCAGTCATACACTTTGCAGTAAAGTTCCTCAATGTGAATGATGAATTCAACAAATCGGTGATTTCATTGTTATCTATCAATTGGAAATTTAAATAAAAAATTAGCTGTGTTAATTAAGTTAAGAATACAACTATTCTATAAATTGTTGCGTTTAAATTGTAGTCCATCCTTTCATAAAAAGTATTATATGCTACAACATTGGGACTACTCTGAACGTTGGGCATTGATTTAATAAAAAGTTACCATTCCGTTACCTTTGCATAGGTTAACACCATAAATATTATTTATACAATAGTAATTTGAATTATTAGAGTGTTGCTGTTGCCAAACATCCACGAAAGGTTCGTTTAATAGATATTAACCTGATTCTTAACATTGTGGCGCTTTGATGTTACAACTGATTTTATAACAAAATTGACATTTTAGTATTTTAATGGCAATGTCACATTTGCCCATTAAACTATTGTAGTGATGATGTATATACCACGCTTTAACCAACTCTGTAGTGGAGTAAATATTTGAAAATGACGACAAAGCTTTATTAATTACGTAAGTTTCAATGTCTCAATGTCTTAACAGTCCAATGCAAAATCAATGTCTCAACAATCTTTACAGTGAATAACATATATGCTGAGAAATATATCAGTTTTTTTAATGCCTTTGTAATGTAGAAGTGCATAAGACAAATATTAAAATATGGAATTAATATTTCTCAAAATTTAGCATTGCAAATTACATTGTGACACCATTTATTCTACTTTCAATTATTGTAATATGCTGTTAATGAATATAATTATAATTTACTTTCTTTTTATTTTACGACAAATTACTTTATCAATTAATGATTTCTTTTGATGGTATATAAGTTAGTTTAATGTGCTGATTTCAAAAAGCACTCATTTTTGTCAAATGCTCAACGACAGATTCATTTTCCATTTTGGGAATGTGCTTACCTTGGTAATTCCCTCTTTTTATTTTGCTTGCATTTTTGTTGTCTTAATTGTTTTATACTGTTATAATGAATAGGGCGAATTTTTTTGAACTAAAAATTTATGAATTTTTACCTTATTTTAAACTGTTACATACATGAGTGTGTATTACCGAAAATGTGTTATAAAGTACTTTTTGCAAATGACAAAATATAATGTATAAGGATTTCAACAGAGAATTATGATCTATTTACATAACTTTTTGGAGTTCGAAAAGAACTGTTTTAAAACATTTAGTTTGATTTGATTCAAATTTTGATAAGCATTTTCACAAAAATAACATAATTCACTAATTCAGTAGTTGATTTTAACCTTGTTTTGACCTAATGATGAAGTGTTGAGTTAACCCAATATTTTAGACTTTATTGATACATGTATTACCACCATACTAGAAAATTCCAAAATTCGCGTATTTCATGTCTAAGCACATTTTGAAATGCTTTGACCCAAAAAACCTTATTGACTTATATACTTTTACATGCTCTAGTAATGCATAAAAATGCCATAGAATGTTAGCAATCTGCTTTAGCTTGTATTTGACGTTCATCATATATTCTTCTAATCAATTCCTAGTCAATGTAAACACTCCATAAATGAACAACATTCTATGCATTGTCAACATTTATTTGTAGGTTGCATGGACGTGGGAAATCAGAACAAAATGTGAGCCCTGCATTTCACATATGCAATATGCTGATTTCATTT
This sequence comes from Hofstenia miamia, assembly GCA_900660155.1. NCBI lineage: Eukaryota > Metazoa > Xenacoelomorpha > Acoela > Hofsteniidae > Hofstenia > Hofstenia miamia. Next base: position 96,293 of record CABFPE010000155.1, on the reverse strand, counting down.
AGATATCTTTTAACGAGGTTTTCCTATATGAGAGTACCTTTTGCTATTCAAAGAATGTGGAGAGAGGCATGTAATCCATTGTCATTTGTAATAATTGGAGTAGCAAACTGTTCCATGCTGTCTTTCAAAATTCTTGTAAAAGAGAATGCTTTTGATATAAAAGACGTCGTTGTAAGTAATCTAAATTCAATCAGCACTTTCCAACTGCGAGAAACGACACATTAGCATTCAAAAGTGCATAGAATTTCAGATTTATTGGGTGTATCTTTGTTATTCAAAAAATATATGGAGGTACAAGAATGAGAATACATGAACGAACATGAACAAATACGAAATGAATTTTTTATGGATTCCAGGAATATAAAATAAATAAGACAGAAACAAAAATGCTGACTACATAAGTGTGTTAAGTAAAAACATAAAACAGAATCATCCATATTTCAAGGACTGATTCGGAATTTCCGGCAAAGCATTTGTCACGCTAAAAATCAATGCTGCTTTGGAGTCAGCGCAATAAAATGGTTTATACAGCATCGAAAAATTGTGTTTAACTTTTATTTGTTGCTTCTATATATAAGCTGAAAAATGTGACTAATTTAAATTGTGATCAATGCTAATTTTAAAAACTTGATACACTCTTTTTTATACCATTCAATGATCATTGGCTTTATATTCATGTGTAATTTTTTTTGTGCACAGGAATCTGTTTGGATATTTAACATACATATTATTTTTCCACTCTTGAATACAAAAGTAAGCGTCCCTTCTGCAAGAATTTCACATTTTTATTAACTTCCTGAGTAATGTTTGTTTGCCCTAATTTTCAGTTAAGTACCATTAGAAAGCATGAACAACACGTGTTTCAATTATTTCATCTAAGATCGAGCACAATCAGTGTTTGACTTATAAGTCATGTTACAATGGTTTTTCTAAGATTTTATTGGATTATAAATTTAAGGGCATTGGGTTTTTCCTATTCCTTTAACTTATTCCTTCCCTCTGTAATTTAATGATATAGAAGAATAGTTAAAAGAATAGTCTTTCATGTAGTCAATTCCTATGAAATCTAAAGAAATGTTTAAGGAAGCTATAATTTTGGTTTTTCATTTTTTACTACCCATTAAAGATTTTGTAATTCGAAAAGAATTTCTATATTTGTTCGAAAACCTATTAACTAATTAATGTATTCTTTTACTGATATGCTTAACAACAAACGCCTTCGGATAGCATTTCCAAGAAATGCCATTCAAACACATTTTCTGCTGCCAATAAATGAAGTGGATGTTATTTTAAATCGCGATGAATAATATAATTATTTTCTTGCAAAATGTATGAGTTTTTTCACATACTGCTTAGATTCGTAATTGTTAAAAAAATATCCACAATAAAAATACCAAACTCTTCAAATTATAATATATTCTCCGCTAACAACTCTCCTAATTAAATTCTGCAATCGCCACGGATGTACAAATAATTTCTGCAAATATTACGGCATCTAAATAGATATTGACAATTTTCTTTTAACTAATTTTCGTTACATGGAAAGTCAGTGAAAATGTTTATTTGTATTTGAGTTTCTAAAATCCTGCATCCAATTTCTCGCAAAGATGTGGACGGGCCGGGTTTTTTTAAGTGTAATTTCAGGAAAACGATCGAACACGGAAGTTATTTTGTGGTTCTCAAGTATGTGCGATTGTTATGCTGGGACATGTATTTTAAAATGTTCATTAATAAAATGTTCTACTAACGTAAATTACTATGCATATACCAGTATATATCTGTGCTATATTCTGTTTGTAATGACTCGGAAAATATTAATTAAGGATCCACTCTACCAATAAGGCGACCTCCAAAATTTTAGGCAAGATTTTGGTTACAGAAAATCGACTTAATCGTCGGGAGGTACGGTAGTGAGGTATGCGTTAAATTATATATAAAAATATAAACATTTTTGACATAACCAATATTTTATTGATTTCCTCATAAACAGTATAAACCAATGTTCACACAAATTGTTAACCTAGAACAGCGTGCTTACGCTAATTCAATGCTATTTGTTTCTTGTACTTGTCACACTTGATATATGTCTGTGTAGGAAACTTGCATTGTTGCACTGTAATCAAACCCATTAACGGAAATTTTTCATACAATTTTTTCGCTAAACTGTTCATTCCAGTCTAAGGAACCACCGGTTAGCGTATTAATATAATCAAAATCATGTAATTCCTATTTTGGCAATTTCAATTAATATCGATGAGTATACAACAACAATATACACTGAAACACACAATAGAGCAGCGGAATATAATGCTGATGAGGCGGAACATGAAACAGCGCCAAGCAACAATAATGCAGCAATTCACATACACATTGTAATTTCACGCGCTCGTATTTCACTGAAATACGCCAAGTTATGCAAGTAAAATAAACGTAAAAACATGCGATATGCACTTCTCATATAAATGCGGGCTTTGAGTGGGATGAATTCATAACTGAATGTAGTCCTACCCAATGGCACATGCTTTTGTACACAAATGTGTGCGCCGAATTCAAAGCTTTTGGGCAAGAAATTATGTTCTAAAAAATTAAAAGTAATTGATTAATGCAAGTGATAAACTTACATAAACCTAAAGAACATAATCTCATAAAAAATGTAAGTTAAAATCATTAGTTTAATTGATTGCAAACATTTTTGAGTGATTTGTTGTAGTCGAATTTTGATTTTTGGAGATGAGAATTATTTGAAAATGATATTAACACAAGGAAAAACTATTTTTTATCAGAGTTAACATGCGTTACATCACTTTTTTATTTATCAATTTCCAAGTGTTTAATGCGACCTGTGGAGGATGACACAATTCGAGACGATATGTAGTTCATTCCGCGTGTCCCCAACGTATATTATTTGTCAAGATTGGCACATCTGCTTTAATGCAATGTTGCAATTATTGGAAGTGGGGAAATGCAAATTTTGTCTTTGGCATTTCCCAAAGATAGTCCACACTGAATTGTCGTGGTGACTATTGGTATAATTAGTTTCATACGATTTATCTGTTGGGGAAGAGTGTGGTTCAAAATTCATCTGACTTCTCGAACTCAATATTATATGCATGGTTTGGCTGCAAAATAATGCCGTCTAAATAAACTTCAAGTTATGCGAGAAGCTAATTCTCTCGCATTTCAATTGACACGGCACAGATCACATTGAATTTTGCCGAATCGTTCTTATTTCCCACGCGTTGTTGCTTCAATCCTTGAATGGTGGCTTTCTTACTGAATATCAGATCTGTATGACAATTCTCTTTTGCTTTCTTATTAAGAACAATCTCATACAACTCCAAACGCTTTTCTTTAGCACCCTCCTTCAGGGCTGGCAACAATCGAATTTTCGAAGGTTTAACTGACAAGCGTCCCCCAAAACACGCTTAGCAGTAATTGGCAGGATCCTTAGCTCTCGACTGCCACAACCAACAAATTTCTGTTGACAACGGTAGAAAGTTTGCCAATCATTATCAATCATCAGAAAGTCAAAGGCAACTAAATAGTGTTCGTTTATATAGACATCCAGTGTTTCGAAGTTTTTATCTTCTAATGTTTTAAACCATGGGAGGTTCATTGACATACTCACAACGAAAATTGCATAGAATAAGTACGACAAAATCACATGTGTCGAAGCGAAGCACACAGAATACTTTCTTGTTGCATCTTAACGTTTGAATAATTTAATAATGTAAGTATAAAAAGAAATGTAAATGTGATATATAACCCTTGAATGATGTACAAGTATTTAAATTTTTTTTATGTTTTGCCATTTATTTGATAGATATATAGGCCACAATGAATTGAATGAGCAATTTGGAATCACCCTGTATTGTGAAACATTAGTGCAGCACTTGACCTTTAATTAATGGAAGTAATTTTCATTTTGAAATTGCGTTCGTATTATTTTTCCAATCCAAATATATTTCGAAGAAAATTCATGAAAGTCCATAGCCCTTAGGGCATACGATATCGAATCATTAACATTCCTCCCAAAAATTCAATATTTAGTACAATATCGACCTAAAGATTGACTTTTAATTTCACTGATAGAAGCTTATTTGCCATTTTCACAAAGATATCGTACTCCAAGCACTGCTTCACACAAGTTTAAATAGGCTCGTGATGCTTTCAAATATAATATAAATTTTCAGGTTAGCAAAAATAATGAACTGTGATATTTAATAATGAAGTTATTCTAATTGTAAAACACACGCATCCCGTTTGGTCAGGAACGAAAGAAACTAAGTTAATGAGATTAGAAAAAGACAGTGATGCACTTTTTGCCAAGCTTTTGTTTCCTCTTTGTAAAGCGGCATAGCGGTTTGCCATACCTCTCCATTCATTACGTAGCAACTCGACTACACCACCCCTTTTTACTACGAAAACTTTCAAACGTTTTCCCATTTGTTAACCAACTTTTAGTGAAATTCGGTGTGGAAACGTATGATGTTCGCTGTAATAAATTAGAGTATTTCCGCATTCCATAGCATTTGTACATTTGCTAATTCAAATTGATAATCTATGTAATAAGAGGTGGTGGATACACTTGCTTGTTGTTTTAATTGATCAATGTTCAAAATTTATGTGAGGGTCGATTTCTGTTTAAACTGCTCTGTTAGTAACTATTTTGCTTTTACAGATAAATCAATATGCGTCGAATACCATAATGATAAAATCCTTGATTTATTCTTTGCATCGAGAAGCGATAGATTTAGCCATCTTCAATTCATAAATTTTAAATGATTTCTTATTGGATTTGAAAATAACATTGCCTTCACTGATTACTTATCTGTATTGTATTGATGCAATTGTTTTAAAATAATTTCGCATGCTTTCTATTAATCGAACTAGAGGTGGAATCGGGCTTAGATTTTAAAACACCATCCGGATCCTAACTGAAAATTTTAACCAGATTTCCACTCGAACTTCTAAAATCATCATTTAGGTTATAATTATAATTGATAAAAATAATAACTAATTTTATTTAAATGTTTTGATTTTTTAAAACACAGTTATTTCTAAAACTTCTTCACATTACAAATTGCCAGCACAAATTCCAGCATTATTATCGTATCTTATGAAACTTAAGACAGAAGCAGTTTTTCGAACCGAACTCAACTAGGTTTGTTTTCACAGTCTCGACCTGACCCGATTTCATCTTTTAATCGAACGATTAATTACTAGCTTTGAATTATTGAATTTTGGTTTAGACCTGAAACCTCCAACTCAACAACGCTCAACACACAGTGCGTTAGCTAAGATGGTGCTACTTGTAAATTATTGTTGATTCAAAGTAGAATTGTACTTTTTTGTTTTAGTGCAATAGCTGTTTAGTTGATGATATTTGAAAATATGCTTGATATTTTAAATCAGATTTATATTTTTTGTATGCAGATAATTAATTAAATTTTCTTTTCTCTTTGTAAACAAAGACTTGGTTCTCTTAAACTTACGCCTCTAACGAAGTTCTTCAATATCAATTTTGTAAACACATTTATAGAATTGTTAATTATTTGTAAATATATACATTAAATTTATGTTTACAAGCAAATTCAATTCTCCAACGCTTTAATGGTTTGTTTTCAACTTTTATAATCCTGTATATAATAATTATTCCTGCTAGTTTATATCAGGCACGGTTTAAAGTAAAACTGCCACTTTTTTTAAAATCAATGCTAATATGTAAAATTGCGGATCACGTATATGGATATTATGATATTTCGTTTATTCAATTAGATAAAACATTTTTGAACTGTCACCCACCGCATTTCTAATGTCAATTAATTTTTTACCTTAACATCAAGGCAAAAGTAATTTTAACCGACCTCACTTCAATGTGATTGTTTTATCAGATTGTTTCTGCACCATATTTGAAAATTATGGTTATCATCTTGGAAGAATTTAATCGTTTCTTTCTGATCGAATGAGAAATGATTTTATTGTTTAATAAAACCGATGTTTAAACAGGTTATTGTAATAGGGAGATCACAGTTTAATAACATCGTCATAAATCACTACAACACGTTCTTTAGGTGTCATACAAATTTACTGACGTTATTGTGTATGCTAAATTTAGTTTTTACTATTGTTTCGAACGTTTTAGTTTTCTATGGATTCCAGGTCATCGGGTCATGATATTCGTGTAGATAGAGAAAAGGTCTGTCCACTTTTGCTACGTGTTTTTACAAGTTATAACCGTCACAATAGGCTTGACGAATACGAGAGAGGTCTGTTATTTTAAATTATTTTATATTTTATATATCGTTATATAGTATCAGAATAGCTTGAGCTTAACTATATCAATCACATTTTCTCGTTGTTAGTTTAACACATCCCATTTTGTATTTACCCTGTATGTTCCTTTCGATGCATTCGACTGTTCTTTACTTAAAAACTGTTAAAGTAGCAACAGATCTACATGTCATTTTATGTTTAAAATCCTAAACATTATCCCGTCACTCATTTGCAATGCTGACATCGATCTTTCTGTCGTCTAATAATGTGGTTTTTTTTCTTATTTTTAAATTTTAATCCTACGTTTTTGTTTTTTCCGTCATAATTTGAGAATTACTCCTCTTCCTTTCCTATGCTCCAATTTTTCTTGAGGATTTTTATTCCATTTTGTTGTAAACGTCACGTATTCTTGGGAGTGGAAGCATGAACCAACTTTTGGTTATGCTCTGATGATTAATCTAAATTACTCAGTAAACTATATAATTCCACTTTTTGATATGTCAATTTGTATGAAGTAACCGAATAGAAAGTTATTAATTATTCATTGCTCAAGCAAACTCTTAGGAAATACCCCTGCCACAGAGCTTAAGATCTACACTTGGTTGGATGCTTCCCTCAAAGAACTCACAACTTTGATCAAGGAAGTTAACCCGGATGCCCGTAAAAAAGGCACATTTTTTAGTTTTCGTACAGTTTATCCTGATAGCCGGGTGCCGGTTTACAGAATGAAAAATTTGGGTACAACTTGTGCAGGGAAAAAAGGTATGATATATTATAGAATTCTGTTTTCTTGCTTACTTCAGTATTTAGTGAATATGTGTTGTTGTTATATTTTGTATTTAAATTTTTAAATTAGATTTTGTTTCATTAGCTTAATTTGAGCAAGGCATGTATCTAACCAACTAATGTCTGTGTCACACGCCTCGTTGAAATTTAAGCACACAACATTCCTTTTAATTGCAAATTTAACAATTGACTTATTTTGCATCTATTTATGACAAGGCGATACTAAGGAAGGCCATGACATGCATGATATTTGAAATATTTGCGAGGGCCTATTTTTATAATGATTTTTGTTTTGAATTACATCAAAAGCAATAAAAAATGTGTCTACTCCCTTTAAAATATAACAAAATTATTAGTAAAAATTGAGAAATACGCAAAATTATTTAATAAACGTACAAAAATCTAAAATAAAAATGTATAAAAACTAAATATAACCAACAATCATTACATCAAATATCATATATAGAGAAAAATTAGAAATTACTTTCAAGCTTCCTCTGCTTTCTTGATGTCATCATTTTGTTTTTTTCAATAATACAACTATTTTTCATAAAGATACTGGCAATAATTCGAGATGCTTTAAGACTATCGATACTAAATCCATATGAGATATTTCCTTGATTAACTTGATCTATATAACCACAATCATATTGAATACACTGCTTATCCTTTGCAATATAAGAACTAGTTTTTAGTACTACATATTCAGCTATGTATACAATTGCTGACAAAATGTTAATATCCAAATCATTGACAAGATTAGGCAAATTATCGTTTATATTTAAACTTTCTTCTGTGATCTCCAATTCGCATTTATCACATAAATAATTAGGATGTAACAAATCATCCAAATTTTCAATATTTAAATAAATTTTAACAAAGTCAATGCGATGTGTAAACAAGCTATCTTGTACACTTATAAAATAGTTTGCACTTGCTGACTGACGGTAATAGCCAAACGTTTCTTCCAAATCGTTTTGGAACTGTCCTAACAGAACATATTGGTGCTGAAAAGGTTCCTGAGTAGACAAAAGAACGATACAATCCAGACGAAGTATCTGTGGTTAAACTAGGTATTCTTTTAGTATTCGAAATAGCACCCATAAATTTTGCAAATTGTGCGATTTTCTTCCGAAAGTCTAAAGCGGGACTGTTTAGAGAGTATATTGCGGCTCTATCACAATCGTACTTCTCATTTCGACTTCACATTTACATTTATTGTTATTGAAAAACTAAACTATAATCTTAATATCAAATGGGTTCTTAAGATGCTGAGATTTGTAATAACCATCCATAGAAATATTGCCACCTTCATTAGAGAGAAATATTGACCATTCAAAAATAGATCCAGTTCGTTTGCTAGAGGATAGAAAAATGTAGTGAGCACATTTCCTTGTACTTAATAACATTGGGTAGTCGTTTAAGCCATTCTTGACAAATATCCTTAGCCTTAGGAAAGCTATAAATTGGAATTTTTTCACCTCTACTATTAGTACGTCTTTCTGTTGTATATCCTGTATTGCAGTAGCCAACAGAGCACGTTTTTGGCATGATAGAATAAGCAACACGTAATTGAGTGATTATCCGCACCCGCAACAATGTGAATAAGCTGCAAAGTAAACAAATATGACGCATTAAAGTGGAATTTAGGCAATTAATTTGCACCAATAAGATAAATATCAAAACGTACGCTTTGGATTAAACAAAATAAGACATTCAGACTTTTATTTGAGAAACATTACTTAATTACCAACAAAAGAACTTTAGGCCCTCGTAAATATTTTGTGAAGTGCTCATGTCATGGCCTTCCTTAGTATCGCCTTGATTTATGAAATTATTCAATTTATTTATCTCGGATTAAGTAATTGCTAAACAAGAGTATAGGTGATTAGATGTCGTTGGTATTTCGATATCGCATCGATATCGAAATTTTATTGATGGATAATCCCTGTTTGTGATAGTTGCTTCACACTTGTTTTTTGCTCACTCGAAGGGAAAAATACCAAGCAGATACATATCGATGAATGTCGACAGAAAAATATGTATTTTTGCGACACTTAGACATGATCATATGCTTTCAGATTGCATGTTTAAAATTAAATATTTTCAATTAATTTTTTTGAACAGCTAAATTGATTGAGTACATTAGGAAATAGACGCCTTTTTATTTTTTCTCAAATAAACTTTCAACCAAAAATATGCTTTCTTGTAGGTCCAATTTACGATTTAGTCAAATCTATCATTGTTCTTTCTCAACATAGTACCTGTTTTCCCGAGTTAAGTTAGCGTGATTCAATTATTTTAAAATATTATAATGAGTTTTGCAATGCTATTTTAGGAGTTGATGATTCAGTAACTTTGGGTTCACAGCAGTTTCAAATAGGCGACTATATTGATGTAGCAATTTCAATTCCGCCTGGTGGTGGTAGCAGATTACGTGAGAGACCATATTAATTATTTCATTTTGTAGCAGTTTTTTGTTAAATTTTTATGCGTCTTTTCGATTTTCGAATACATTTCGTTTTATATTACTGTAAACAATTTGATGTCTATCTGTTTATGTTAGTATTGATTTCATTGTCTTACTTACATGTATACATTTTATACAGTGATCGAAATAAGATTAGCGCCACCCTATTTTTTAAGTAAAAGTTGTAGAAGGCCTGGTTTAAAATTAAAAAATATTGCAAACGATTAATCAAGTATAAATAAACCAATACAATAAGTTTCAGGACAAAAAATCAATTAATAAAAAAGTTAATTAATAAAGTATAAAATGGGGTAGCGAAGTAAGTTTAGAGCCACTTTAGTTTTTTATCAAAATGCCCTGAAATATCAAGTCTAATTTCAAATATAACACATTCGTAACTTGCTATACATTTGTAGATGCCGTAAATATGTAATTATTTTCCATTTTCTTAACCTCCATAAATCCAAATTCTTGCTAATCATATAAATCATTTTCAAAAAGTTGTTCAGAACTTTTTAAAGTCTCCAACAAATTATGGAACAAAAAACACACCGCAAGACCATCAACTATTTCCGGCACTGATATAAGGAATCTTCTTCGACAAGCTTCTAAGAGAAATAGATGCGCATCACAATATAAACATGATCAAGGTTTGAGTATTGGAACACGCAGAATTCAACAAATTTTATCCAGTTGAAAGCACCTGGTCTACACCAAACGAAAAAGTACATCAAAATTTACTGCAAAACACGTTAATTTTATTTCGATCACTGTATAAGGCTATATGGTTAGGCCACATCTAGACTAGTGATTGATTAAAAGTGATCTGTCACCTTTACCTTTGGAAGCGTTGCACGTCTAACCAACCACGATAATTAGCGCTTTGACGATCACAAAAAAATCGTGCGCATTATATTCTTCGTGATCGTCGCATCGCTAATTATTTCGGGTTGTTAAGAAATCACCTAGTCTAAATGTAGCCTAGTTTTTTCTTAACATCTTGTATTATGTCCTTCGGTTTATATGGAAATTGAACTGTAAATTTCTAATTAATTTCTCTAATATATCAATTTTTAATTTACTCTAGGTTGCTAAAACACCTTTTGTTTCCTAGTAATATATTCATGCAAGTACGAATAATTGTCTAATGAATTTTGGCAATTCGTACGCAATTCGAAGACATTTGAAATTTCAAATTCACAGATTTATGATGCGATTTCAACAGCAATTAATGTGTTGAATTTCAGATTTATGTAATAATTCAATAAGTTCCTTGACTCTTATTTTCTCTCAGGTTTCATTTCTATTGAAATACAGTTACAAATTTCATGCTTTCATGCTAAAAATCTATGCCAGTGTTTATTTTTACTAAATTTCTAATTAATTTCATATCACAGTATGTTAAAATATTTAAAGCATGTCCTGATAAATATGGCTCGAAACTTTCACCTATTTCTATGTTCTCACCAAAATCTAGATCTACCTTCAAACACAATATGACACTGAATTTTTCACTTTTTTGTTACGTTCTACATTTTGACGAGTAGATTATAAAATTTTGGAAAATTTAATTTCTTACCCATCAAATGACCTAATTTAGGATAATTATTTAAGTAATAAACTGCCTTAAATCTTGGAATTTCTGAATTATTTTGTAGTGTATTTCGTTTGCAATTGTATAAACGTTCGTATACAAATGAATATTTTAAATATGTCATGTATTTCAGATGCCTTCGCATCTAAGTCGAAGGGGCGTTTACCCTTTGATTGATCCAGATGAAGAAGCGATTGAAGCAAAGCATGGTGAACTTCTGCGCCCTCTTACTCTTCTTTCTGATGATGATTCTCCGCGTGATGGGCCACTTGAAACAGCAAGAGCACTGAGTCCTCTTACAGAATCGGTAAAAATTATTTTTTAATTGTTTCAAGTAGTAACAAACGGAGTAAGTCTTCCTTTGTTTGTAACACAAGTTTTAAATAGAAATCTATAAATAAAAACTTTCAGGCAATCTTGCAGCACTTTACAATTTTTGAAAAAACAATTGGTTTAACAACATTTTTTACCATACTGTTATTGTTAATTATAAACTCGCGCATTCTTAGAGAAATACTGTAGTAAAGAGGCTGTTTTGTTACAATTTATAGTTATGAAGATTTTTAGGTATCAAGGATTCCTACTTCGTTGGCCGAATTGAGCAATTTGGTTCGACAGCGTATTTGCCCTGATCCTAATTTGGCCTATCCTTTGTCGGAACAACAAGCACTTGCCGTCGTAATACTTGGAGAACTTTCGGTTGTGTGGCGAAAGTTGCGTACATTACCATCACATTCCTCATTTGATGATAAGGGGAATCAGGAGCTCTTGCGCCGTGTATTCGTGTATGTTGTAGCCGCGTGCCAAACGGCTTTCCAGTTTTACAGAGCCAAACTTTCCACTATTGGTAAAGGAATCATAACCCAGGTTTGAAGTCTGCAGTTTAACATTTATTAATGTACTTGATCTATTTTCTAACCGCATCCACACATTCATTTGCATAGATGTAAAAATCCATTGATTGCATTTCACAATGAATATATATAGGGGGTTTCAGCAAAAATGTCGCATTTCATAAAATGTATTTAAACAATTGATTTACAAGAAACAGCAGAAAACACTGAACAGTTCACTTTAAATAATCTCCTTGCAAATCAATGATCTTCTGGAGATCCTCGCGAAGTCGAGTAAGTTCCCTTCCCAATTTATATCGACTGAATTGCTCGAGGTAGTTAGCCAAAAACTGCAGAACAGAATTTCGATCATTAAAAACCTTTTCCGCACGATGGGCTTCCATATTTCGAAATATGTAGCGATCGCACAAATTCATGTCAGGTGAATAGGGTGGTTGCACCACTCTTTCAACGTTATTTTCTTGCAAAAAATCGTTGGTCGCTCTAGCGACGTGAGGCCGGGCATTGTCATGCATTATGGTGACAGTACCTTGACGTCGAACAGCTAAAATCTGCTGTAGGAATGCAATATACCGTTCACTATTAATAGATTCACCGGCTTGTAGCACTTCGAAGTAGTGGTCACCCCTGAAATTGATGCCTACCATAATGTGAAACTTCCTTGCAGACATTCCACATCTAGCCAATGTTGGACGATCACCACCCGGATCTACCCATGCTCGAACATTATTTTGAGATGGATGAGGTTCCGCATATAGCCATTTCTCATCAATGACAATGACATTTCCAGTTATTGTCTCACGTATTATCCGAGCACCAGCCACTCGTTGCTGCTTGTGTACCTCTGTCAAGTTGTACGGGACCCACCGTGCATAGACACTCTGTTTCTCCAGATCCAGGGTAAGGATCCTCTGCACTGTACTCTCATGCAAACCTGTCATGTTGCTCAAATAATTTATAGAGACAGTTGCACTTGCGTCCACAATCCTTTTTACGGCTTCAATATTCTCTGCTGTACGTGATGTCCTTGTCTTTCCTGATCCTTCCTTCCTATCAAATGATTGACGTTTACCATCTTTGATTTCCTTTGCAATCCTTTGGATTTGCCGCAGGCCACAAACATTGTCCTCTCCCCAGGCTGTTATTAATTTGCGGTGTATTTCAGCTGATGATGTGCCATTTCGCATTTCAGTTGTTATGTAAAAATATATTCCATCTGTAGTCGCTTCCATATCTCGATCAATAAAATAATTAATAATAACACGTCACATTAAAAGCATGTCGACAGCTGTTCAGTGTTTTCTGCTGTTTCTTGTAAATCAATTGTTTGTTTAAATACATTTTATGAAATGCGACATTTTTGCTGAAACCCCCTATATTATAGATTTGGGAAAATAGTTTTTTACTTGGTTCATTCAGTAAAAAATTCATATTGGCATATTTTAAATAGACCCTTGCAATTTGTAGAATGGAAATATTTTTTTCTAAACCTTGCTTACTAAGTGCTGTTGGGAAATTAACTTTCAAAATAGTTCCTAATGTAATGAGCCGTCCATACACGTTTGGAATATAATATACTTTCTAATGCATCTTTGAGTATACATAGATGCATTATAATTAATATAATTTTTCGCAGTTTTCGTTGAAATGTTTGCTAATTGAAAAGCGATGTTTGACTTTAATTTTCTGTTGTTACTGTGGTGTCACTTAATTTAATTTCCATGACAGTGTAAAAGTGCTCTATTTCGTTAAAAAGCTGTTTTCATTATTTTCCCACAACATTTACTAACTTGTTTTTAGTGTGCACTAGGCAAATATATAATCATTTTCCACAGTATTTTTTTTTATTTTATGCAAAAATGAATACATGTTAATAGTTTAATAAAAGAATTTAAGATTTTGTTTTTCTCCAGGCTAGTGCAACCGCAGTTCCGTCATCATTGTATTTAATTTTATTAGGCATTTGTTTTCAGATGTTTCTGCTAGTCGGAGGTGCATAATGATTAGGGCAGAGAATAAATTTGATTAATCGTGTAAATATTAAAATACCCGATTAATCGGCTTTAGTTGGAAACGATTAATAAAAATTAACTGATTGCTGCAGCCGATTAATGAAAATTGAACTCACCGCTCTATTAATCATGCGTAAACGGATCTAAGTATTCTGCTACGCGCACCTCAAAATTTATTACATTAAGTTGCATAATAACTGCTGTACTTTACCCTGAGCTTTCGATTACTTTTCGCGCATAATCTTTTTAGAACTTAGCCATGAACGTTTTAATTAAATCATAGCTCCCACTAGAATTACAGCCGGGTCTGTGGGTCACCAGGTTCCTTAAGAGCGCCGAGTTACCTAGTCACATTTAATTAATAAACAAGTAAAGGAAATGTTAGTATACAAAGGACTCATCTCAAAGAAGTCAGGCTCATTGTTACGCTAACATTGAATTACATAAATCATGTGTGGTTTAAGTAGTTTTAGTACTTTTAGAAGTTTTTTATGCTGAATTTCGTTTATTTCGAATTACAATCCGAATATTCAGGCAATGATTTGCAAATCCAAATTCATAATATAATGTGATATTTTCCATTTGAAAAACATGTTGTTAATCGTTATTGCTAGAAAGCGTCTATAAAATATGAAAATCCTTCGCAGTTTATTCTACAATAGAAACATTCTATTGAAAAATATGATTTATGCTTGTCACACAGAGTTTGTTCCCGAAATCATTTTGCTTTAGAAAATTTTTGTACTCCACCAGAAGTTTTTAGATTCGCCCTATACTGTACAATGTTTCGAATTCGGATTTTATTTCGCATATTCGTAAAGTCCTATTCTGTAATTGGCTAATATTCATTCTTCGAAATTTCATAAAAATTTGCAAATAGAAGAATCTTTCACAGACTGATATTTTATGTTGGGGAATTGGAGTTTGCCAGCATTTTTATTTCATAAAGAATTTTGATAGTTTCAAATCTCAAATTATGGGAAATGTTAAAACCAAGTCTTTATAATAAGATGAAACATTCTAATGTCAATGCTGCTTCGTGTCTGTGCAATAATGATGTTAACAAATGCCTGCAAATGACGTTTTAAGACTTAAAAACCGGCTCAAATCTGGCCATCGAGTCATTTATTTTGAAATATCACTGGGGCACCTGGCCAAATCCTATCCGGATCGCATGGGTAGCCGTATCATATTTTGTAACTCTGGTGTTCACAATGGTCAACACTAGGAGCCCCAGGCCGATTGCCATACTTAAAACCCCATGCGGTCTGTGGAGACCGCAATGACAAAAACTTGTTTAAAAACAATGAATTCGCTTTTGAATGAAATCAATTATAAAGAACATCGAGCACAAAGCACAAACATTGTTTTTTCAAAGGTTTTTGCGCATGTACCAGATTTAGGAAGCTTGCACTTTGCACAGGAAAAACGGATCTTATTCCTGCATCCTGAACATGTCTTTCTTTTCGACGGTTGAGTAGACCCGGCGTCATTTTCTTTGGGGTTCTCGGGTTCAGGAATCTTTGACGATGCCAATTGAGCCGACAGATTGATGATAAATTGCTTTCTCGATATTTTATTTCCAGTCATTTCTCGATTAAGTACCCAAGCATTAATAGCTGTTGCATCCAGTAAGCCATAAAGAACAGCCATTGGCAGAATATGTTATGGGCTGCTGCTTTTCCTACATTTCCAGAATTCGAAATATTTTGCTATGTAATTCCATCATTCGCAGTCATGGATACAGCTTGGGAGGTGCTGGGACCAGTTATTTGTAATAATAGCTCGTCTTCTGAGCTTTCATCATTTTCGGAAGAACTATGATTATCAGACACTTCGGTTTCGCTTTCTGATTCAATTCCTGAAAAGTCGGATTCTTCAGAATTGGCATTTCCGTTTTGCTTGCCGCTTCCGAGCAAACTTTTTTTGCCACAGTTTCGTCCCAGCCTGCCCTATAATTGATGTATGTAATCCGGTAAAAGCGCTGGTAATCGTAGCGGGGTACCAGTGACCCAATGATCCCCTTTTCGCTTCCCAAAACATGGATACGGAATCACCCACATTGAGCATTATCTGAAGAAATAATGGAAGCCCGGTACTTGTAGCGATGAACAATCAAATTCTACGATATATTGCGCAAAATGTTGATATTTAACTCATAACGTGCTCTGCGGTCTGGCCAGACCGCATGGTGCTTCTAGGATACGTTATGACAAAAACACATTTACTTACTTAATAGTGCTTGAAACAGTTGTTTACCTAAAGTAAAAGTCATAGCGTAGTTTGCTTGTCACTTCAAGCACAGCAAAAACATGTCGACATGAAAATTGTTTGCAGTCTGGCGAGACTGCATGGGCTCCTAGTGTTAGTAGATTTTGTTGTTTAGACAGCTAATGTATCCCGGGTGCGTGGCGCTCTGGCTGTTCATCTACATGAATTGTTGGACATTGACCGCGCTCGTCGTCACATTGCTGATGAGTTACTTCATCCTCCTCCTGAAGATGCACGCGTGGATGAGTTGCCTTCACAACGACTTACCTTTCAGTCTGTCTTAAGACTGAGCAAGCCAAAGCGACAACTAACGCACACTGTAGCAGATCGAGAGATTAAACGAATGCTTAAGGCAATGCCTCGCTTAAATATCGATGCTGTTATTAAAGCTCTACCATCACAAGTAAGTTTATTTTTTTAAGAAATATTTTGACCATTTTAATTTTTGAAAATCTTGAACTTGTCCTTAAATTTCTAATTAAGAACTAATTTTCATTTTTGTAGATTTATTATTTTGACTGTTGAAATGTAAAGCAAGATATTGGAGTGTGGGGGATTTGATAATAGCCGAAATAACTAGCTGTTCAGATAATGTTACAGAGTTGTATACTGACCGCGATTAGGGCCCTGAATTAGCCCGACATTTTTCAACGAAGATTTGTGGATATTATGGTTCTGCTTGACCATCAATTCCCATGAGATTTACTATAACTAAATAGATCAACGCGATTGGCCACCATAAATTGCAAATTTCAGTACATTATGCACGAATGTTTACAATATTAAAAAGTTCAGAGCCTCTTCAGCACTATCTCACTTTTCTCAAAAAATATCCTCACGTGAGATTTCTGCGACAAGCATTATTGAACTAAGTTACGACGAATGTTAATTATTAAGAATCCAGTTTTAGTTTACGAATCTGATATAACTTTCAATTTTTTAACGATCAATGTTTTAATGAAGCTTTGCTAAAGAAAAGGGTTAAAAATGAATTTTCCTTCGAACAACTATTTTTCATAGTAACAGCAATTATTTGTAAACCAAATTAAACAGGTTTTCAAGAAGCAATTCTTACAGTATAAAGTAGTGTTATTCGTTACTTTTCGGCAGTTCCAAGCGTAATTATTTCTCCGCAGGACTTGTTAAAAATCTATTATTGTAACGTTAGCTTTATTTATTTAGTTTAGAGATTATAAAAGGAGATTTGTTTCTTCATATAAATCGTAATGGTTAGCAAATAACCTGTAGGCGTGATTTATGATAGCTCAATGAAGTTAGTAGTTTTTGTACAGTTGAAAATAATTTATGAATAAAACATGCTCTTTTATCGCATGTTAATCCGTTGGTTTTGTCTTCTACATCTTTTGTTATTTAATAGGATAATCTATGGTTTTGTCGATAATAGACGTATGCTTTGCATTCTATTCAATTGAACCAATGCACATTTCGACATTTATTGTAAGATATGCATTGATTTTACAAATCTATAACTACAACTTCTACTAAATTTTTAAGAGTAATTTATTAATTTGTAATTTGGCTTTGGATTCTATTGAGTAAAAAATAAGCAAAATTTGATTAGAAAATAGAGTCAGAATTGTCACACATTGTCTTCATGTGTTCCACAGTATATTCCCCTCTCTGTGGGTTTAAAATCCGCTTCAAATACGATAAAACTCTAATGTGCATGTACACGATAGCGTACGGTGATAATATACAGACAACGAGAACTATTGCGCTTCAATTTTGATTGGCGAGAAATTTATGAGTTAAAATTGAGGTAAAACGTGAAAATGTAGTCTATGCAAATTATTGAGTGAGCATATTAAAATTGATTGAAAAATGGAGTTATTGAATGGCCTAAAATCCGAAGCCTATTTGTAATATATTTGCTTTTGTGGTTCTTTCTTTAAATTGTTTTGCTGGAAATCTATAATATATTTGCTACGGTGATTTCAATACGCAATGCTATTCTGTATTACTCTTTTTTACATTTAACTGTATGCACATAATAAACTATTGTTTGTAAATGGCAAGCTGTTGCTGTTGCACAATTGCAAGTTGTATAAACTCCATTTTATAAGGGAACATTAGTTTTTATGCTTTTTAAAATAAGCAGTATTATCTGTTGCTTGTAATTGCTTTTTCTCTTAGGAGAATTGATATGGTATTTTGTATTATGTGTATTTTTTAATCATTACAATGTTTTGGCAATACAAGCATAGTGAGTCTTTTCTCAAACTATGGTTTTCCATATATTCGTATAAATCATTGTATACGCAGGAGATTCTATGAAAAATTTTACTCATACAAGAGCAACAATAACACTTCTATAAATAATTTTAATTTCAAGATAATTTTAGTGAATTCTATTCACCGTCAAGCATTTCTTCAGAGCACATAGGCTCACCATGTTCTAAAAGTAAACAAATATTTAATGCTTTTACATTTTTTTTAAAACGAATATATTTTAGTTTTGTTGTCGACAGAACTTTTGTGTGGTGTATTTTAGTATAATTTCTGTTTTGAAGTTGCTGGATTTAATTTAACCACCGTAAATTTTGAAAAATGAATAATATCACTACATTCTCTTCTCCTCGGCGTGAACAGTATCGTAAAAAAAATTGTACATAAGTTAAAACAAAGAAAATGTCTATTTTAAACACTGAAAATTCTTAACATCAAAATTTATAAGCATCACAAAGACATTATTTAATTTCTTAGTCTTTTCCCAACTACTTCCAAAACTTATCTATACATAATCTGGCTTGTGCTTGATTGATTTCCCATTATATTATTTTTTTCATTTTTCAATGCTTTTAACTTCCCAAGCTATTTATATGGAGATTTGATTAAGACAAAAGAAATTATCAATGGAACGATGTTGTCGCCAATTTGTTCGATTGTCTTGATATGGAACAATACTGATTTTGTGATTATTCATTAATGTAGAAACCGTTTTAGCAAGAGTCAATGTTTCCAAAGGTTTGATAATGCTCTAAGAATGGCAGCATATGATTTTCAAGACACTTATTCATTTATTGTAAATACATTTAATTTTTTGTTGCCTTAGACACAGTAAAAAGTTTTGACAGTATTGGTTTTCCCGCTATTTTTTTATATGCGTAATATCGATTTTATTTAAGAAATTGAATCTCGAGAAATTTCAAGTTATTTATTGTCAAGAAATATATATTGTCCTTTAGAGACATTGTAAATTTTTCAAGTGCACATTTCTCCAAAGTTTTTTTATCATTTTGTACATAGCACATGTTTTTTCGTCTGCACACTTTTGTCTTAGTGACATAGGCTTGAGGAAATTGAAATTTGGATGAATGAAATTTTGGATTTATCCGTTTCCACCCTTCAGAATTTGAGCCATTCATTAAATTCCTTTTTTCATCATTATAAATCGTTTATTACAATTAACTTCTAAAATGTTGGTGTAGAAAGCGTAAAATGAACTTACATTTATAAAATTATTATTTATATAGTTTTTATTACTTAAAGGTTTCATCAAACCAAAGCGCGATTGCTAGAACCAATCAAAATCGTGCAATATTTTCGTATTAATACCTCAAATTATAAGCAAGAATATTGCCAGTAATGGATGAAAATCTGAGACATGTCATTATTTGAGTATTGTTGGAATTATTTGAGCGTCTGAGGTTCCTGACGTATAGTCGAGGTATCGTTATGCTTCATTCAGAACCATGATTTTGAAAGGTCGCCTTGTACAAATGTTTGCTGACTAATAAATAGAAACCTACCACCAGGTGATACCAAAATCCTTTGACCAAAAAGTTTCCACTCGTTCACCAACTTTAACTACCATATTCACTTTTATAACAACACTAATTTAAAGTAAATGCCACAAAGGCTGAGTTAGTAAAATGATCGATGAAAACGTTAATGTCAATTATACCATATTAACTACAAAAATTAAGTTTAGATTTCGAATCATAGTTGCATTTACTCTGAAAAAGTTAGTTTGCTATGTAAATATAGCTTAATTTGTTAAGATCGAAGAAAAAAGTTCAATGCGCGCATTGCTACAAAGCAATTTTAATTTTTAGCCATTGGGGCAAATAAACACCGCCGGTTTATACGAACGTTCCTGGTTATGAAACAGTGACCATATTTGTGTTAATTATAGAAATTTATTCACTTTGATTTATTAAGTATTTGCTATTTTCAGTTTCGAATATTTCATTTTTTATCTAAATATTCCCATCAATGTCTTTTAACCCTATTTGCCACAGGATAATTTTGTCTACCTTAATAAATTTTTTTCTATAAAATATTTTTATGAAACTTTCTACAATACTAAAACAATCCTTCATCTACAAAATGAGGCCGTTAGGTAAGTGATGACGTCATAATTACTCTGATTACATTTTATCAATTATAGATATCAAAAAGTGGTGATTTTTGAAGTTTTTGTGCGTTTTCAGTAGGCTTTCTGAGTTGACAGTCCGGTAATGTATTATTTAACAACAGATGTTAAATTTCCAAATGGGGAAGAAAAACAGTAGTTTCATGTAAAAACACAACATTGTATAATCATAATTTAGAAAATATTATTGACAAAAGTCCTTT
This sequence comes from Hofstenia miamia, assembly GCA_900660155.1. Lineage (NCBI taxonomy): Eukaryota > Metazoa > Xenacoelomorpha > Acoela > Hofsteniidae > Hofstenia > Hofstenia miamia. The sequence goes on along the minus strand of CABFPE010000155.1, from coordinate 75,431 downwards.
AGCAAGAGAATGGGTGAGTGAAGTTGCTTCATTTTGTGTCTGAATACTTCTCATATTATAAAAGTAAACATCAGAATTTTCAAAAAGCTAAAACTTGCATGGTGGCGGAATCAAACCCCTGTGGCAAATAGGGTTAAGGCATCCTTATGACGCTTCCAAGAATTTTGTCAGCATATCACTACAAAATTGTTGAAATTTAGGAATTTATCAATTTGAATTGTTGCAAGAGTTACGATTTTTTATAGAATTTAGTTAACTGAATTTTTATTTCAATCATGATTTTTAATTTAAAATTTTAAATGTTAATGAACTTTTGCAGGCCTATGAATTATGCCTTACAATCAGATTTTCAAGATTACATCATTTTATTTTTGGATAAATTTTAGGTTATTAGTCGCTGCTATAAAACAAAAATATTCAATTTAATTCAATTTATAAATATTCTGCTGATTTTTTAGTCAATGCCTTACATTATCTTCATTTGGAAAACCTCCTGTTAAATTTTTAATTAGGTTTAATTACTAGCCAGCTGGTGGCTGTTTCCAATTCTGATTGCTATTATGTATCGCTGTTTTGATTTCACCTTATGTTCCCGTTGAATTATAGAAATCTCTATAAATTTTGAGAATGTGGATGAATTTGATCTGCCTATTAACAACTTGATTTAAATTGATAAAATCAATATTTTAATCAATCTTTAATCGATTAAGTATACTAAGGAAATCATTTCTAAATAGTTTTATGCTTCAAATTTACCTCCACCTTTACTAACATGAGATTTTTAGCTTACTGATGGCTATCATCCTGGTGAGGGATTGTCGTTGAGACCGGTTGTTTCATCTGCAAGAGAATTATCATCTAATGCCAGCTTACCAATTACACCACGAAACGATGAAAAACGCCATAGACTTCAGCGAAGCGCTAGTCAACCAGAATTAAGAGAAGACATTGATGACATCACCAGAGTTGAAATTAAGCAGAGTTTGTTGGACGCATGCAACAATCGTTTATCGAGTATTAAAAAAGTTCCTATTGAAAACAAAGAAACTGAGCTCACTCCAGAAGGTGACTTGAAAAAGTTAGCGACATACATTCCGCTTAAAGATGTTACTGAAAACATTCCAGAGGATGAAGAACTTCCTCCTTTACTACAGGCAACAACTGCATCGAAACGTGGCCAGAGACTTAGCAAATTGAAACAGAAACTCTCTGAAGCAGAGAAAAAATCTAGGGAAGTTTTTCATGAAATCAGTTCACAGCATTTATCAAATGAAGGAAACGGTAATTGTACTTTAGATATTATTTTAGAAATAAGTTTTTCTTATTGATCAGTTGGAAATCTTAAAATTGTTAGTGTTGAAGAAAATGAAATTTGTTGGGTATATTTTTAGGTTTTATGTCTGGATAGTTTTCTTGGTGCATTCCCCAATTTCAATTATATACAATAAGGTCTTAATTTTCCAAATAACTTTTAAATTCAAGATAATATATGACGGCTAGAATTCGCATATTTCACGCGCTCATTTGATATTTGATTAGGAATATAGCAAACCCTATTTATGTTGGGTTTTTGACATATCTAAAATTACTCCCGCATATTTTCTGTTCGAATGAGCCAATCAGTCCATAATTTTGCATGTGGTAAGCCTGAACATTAACCTTTACAAAAAGGTATCATTATTCCAATGTTGAGCATAATTTGGCCTGGCGTCAGGACTTTTTAGATCTAGGTATGGATTTTTGTAATTTTAGGAAACCTTTGCTATCAGCTAAATAATAGTGCAAAATGATTTTTTCTGATCATGATCAAGGAAATATACCTTATATACAGGCATACTCATCAACAGGCCGTAATAGTCAAAATAGCCAATGGAGGAGATAAGATTACATTCAAAATCATCCAAACTTCATAAAAATGCATTTTTTATAGTTGTCAATATTTCATTCTAAATAAAGGCATCGCACTACAACTATGTGAAAGCGTACTAAGGAATATAAAAATCGAAGTTTTGGTTCATAAAACTTAAGTCCACGTAATACTTCTCAGGAGGTACAATACATATTACATGACGCAAGGTTCCTTTCCATGAAACGGTTAATTACCAATAATTGGCGATGATGCCTTAGTATTTGGTTGAAAAGTGGACCACTAATGTATTTGCTTCAATGATTGTGAAAACCGTTATTATTTATGATTCTGATCGATTTCCAGGTATTTTACAAGGATTGTCTTTATTTCTGTTGACCTCTTGATTTTCCCAGTTTTCACACTAAGAGGGTGAAGTCACTTTGGAAGCATTATTTGGTATGATAAATACATCAAATCAATCTGAATGTTTAATTGTAGTAACTTTAGACATGTAAGTTTATCGTCAACATATCTCATGCGCGTTCAATGGTAATTAGCAAATATAAATAAATAAATTGTCAAATAGGTGAAAAATAGATGAAAACAATTTTATTTGAATGTCATTTGACAACAGTTGAATTGTTACAAATGGGGTTATAAGAAATACTGCAATATATTATTGCAATGTCACTAGAAGATCCACCATTTTTTAACTGCACGCAAACGAAGCGATTATGTTGTTTACATATTTGAGAAGTTGTATGTGGAGGGGTCTCAGCTGGGAATCAAACAACTGTTGGCAAATAGTTGCGAAGCCAATTATATCGGCGCGCAAACGATACGACTTTAAAATGACCACAAAATGTAATACTCTAGCAACAAAAGTTGTATCGTTTGCGCGCCACCTTAGATTTGGTCAAAGTAGGTGAAATCAAGAAATTGGCAAAATAGGTGGTTTTAGGTTAAAACCTATTTTTACGGTCCCTGGTAATTAGTACTTTAACCCCTTGAGACCCATAAAGAAACTGAAGCAGCTTTAGTAGTAAAAGCGTATGATATTGCATTAAACTGATGGAGAGAAGCACCCTATCACTAAAATTAAATTTTGAAAGGGGTCTATGATGCTACATTAGGGTGGTACCTATATGTACCTACAGTCCTTAAAGGAGTCCATTAATAATTGGCAAAAAATGAATCGCAAGAAACTAGGCTGTATATATTTTTCACACATGGTGGTTGATAAACACTATTTTGCCCACATGATTTGTTTAATTATATTTATTTCTAAATCAGCGATTAGTTTTTGCAACTATATTGCTCCTGTAAAAGTTTTTTAAGAATTTGGACGATGATGCATATCTTCGGCATGTATTTTGTAATCATGTCGTCAACTATTAAAGACTTCTAGATACTTTAGTAAAATAAACTTTTTCCGGTTCCTACTGATCATTCAAACAAGCATAGTTTTGATGTATGCCTTTCGTTTATCAAAAAATGTTAAGTTGAACGCACATTTAATCTACATATTGAATTTCATTATTCGGGAAATCATTTTAACCTGAATGTCATAGGATATATTTATTTAAATATACCAATGCATTTCGTTTAGAAAATTTAATTAGAACAGTGTTTATTTTGAATTATGATAGAGTACTATCTTCGACTAAATGTTAATGTTAGTTTGAAGATACGAATTTGCTTAATTGATTTACAATGTTTAAATAATGTAAATAGGCACGTAATGAACATCATTTATTGAACTCAATATCAAGTTGATATTTTTATTTCTAAAATATTTAGACACTGATTCCAATTCATTGATTCCTCAGCCTGCAACTATTCACACTCGATTGCCAAATGCAATGCTTGCCCGCACTAATGATGTGCGTGTATCAGATCGCGTAGCCATGTCTGAACTTACACTTAGTTCATTTCCTCCCATGTGTACTCACCTCTCCGGACCGGACGCCTTATCAAGCAAAGAAGTTCAACAAATGGATGCTCAGCTACACTATCTCGACGAACTGCGGGGATTGTACTCGCAGCTAGCAACTTCTAACGATCATTTGCTGCACGATTGCGATGACATTGTGGAACCATGTGCAGCTAATATTGATTTGGCTGCATTAACCACGTCTGCGGGATTATTTCAATCACGTAGAGTCATTAATAAAGATTTAACGGGTACACCTTATTTTAGTATACAAAACATTATTTGAGCTCGAAATATTAGCCTAGTTCTTACATCTACTATTAATTATGTTACCGCACTTTCCAAACAAAAAAGTTAGTTAAAATATTTTATATTATTTATATTATATTTCAATGTTGTTTTCATAATTTATATATCTTCCGAAGAATTTCTTGATTCCCAAGTTCAGTGCATCAAAATGTTTATAAAAATTACAACAATTGCAATATTCGTTATCATCGTAGGGAATCTTAAAATTTTCAGTTTCTTAAGGAATATTTACAGGTTATCATAAAGAATATAATGTTCCACCGAACGCGAAATTTGGAAAGCAGGTGGCAACTATGGAGGAAGCGGCTAAAGACCAAGCTTCGTGGCTGGCTTTCTGGAGGTCATTGCTAACTCATGACGATTATCTCAAATACTTATCAGCACATGAATCAGACTACTTGGCCGTTATTTTTCATTTCTACGACAGTGACAATGATGAGTTGCAAGCTGTTGATGATGAGAAACTGGGCGGGTCAACTGCAGGTAAATCTGAGCTTCGTGAGGAAACAGTGGAGTGGACTCCAGGCGAATGGTAGGGAATTTCTAATGCATGAAAGTTCTAATATTGGAATGTGTAAACCAGAGTTGTCACCTTGTTACCGGGTTAATTTTTCTTTTTGAGCTTCCGGTCACTAACTCACAGTTATGTATTAAATTCAACGACTAAGTGAGCATAAGAGATAGTCAGGTTCATTATGCAAACATTGAGTTACATAAATGCCTTGTGTGGCTTAAATTGTTTTAATGATTGCAGAATTTTTTATGTTGATTTTTAATTTGTTACTGTAAATGGTTAATTTTAAGTTAAGCTGGATGTGTTGTGCTTTATTCCCATGTGTATACAGACGTGCTGTTAGTAAGACCGTGCAAGCAATGTTTAAAAAAACTGGCCAAATCGAGTCAATGGGTCATTTTTTACAATTTTACCTGGTCTCACTGTCACCGGGTCACACCGGTTGCAACTGTAGTCTAAAGGCTTCTTTTTTAAACAAATCATCCGATTCCATCATTACAAATTAAACGTTTAAAATTTTATCAAAATGCATACATATTTAACAATATTGTCGAAGTTGACATTTTTAATAATTTTCCCAGTGTTTTTTCAATATTAATATATATTATAATCGTTCCAACTAGAATATTTAACCCATTTAGGATTCCAAAGCTATTTCTTTCAGGGAGATAATTTTAAGTGAGAATTTTGTATTGATTTTATTAGTGATCGCAATTGTTTGTGACTTTGACCTCAACGTAGACAATTAATTCTGTTTGAAATTTTTCTCATAACAATGAACATAAACATTCATTTTAATGCTAAACATCTGTTTTATACAAATTCTTACAAACATTGAGGTCTACTATTATTATTTGCATTTTTAAAATATTTAATATCTGAATGATCTTGTTAAAAATTCCCATTATTCATTTATCCATTTTGTTTGATTTTATTATTTATAAATGTTAGGAAATATCACACACTTATTTGCTGTTAGTTTTTACGGATTGAATAGTGAACGTTTAGGTCAATGGATGCTAGTATTCCTGTATCTAGTAAGGATGCATCTTTACAGAAACGTCTCGAAGCTGTGTGGCAATCATTACATGTTCCTAATAACGAACGTCTCAACATGGCACTTAAATATAGCTCAGGTCATTCTTTTGAAAAACTGCATTCTGCTATTGAAACCTGGGAAGTGTGTTGTCGTTTCATTACAAAACGAGAAGAAATTCTTGCCAGACTGGAGACATTTGAGCGGTTAGCTTCTCGACCTGAAAGGTTATTTGAGTCTAGAGATGCAAACGCCGAGTCCCGAGATCGTTTAGCGTTAGAAACAGAATTATCGACTGTTAGTGCGAAGGTCGATAAGTATGCTAGTTTTTTAGAGCAAAACTATGGCGATACAGTAACTTTTCGTGGAAGACGTTACTTGGATAAAATGCTACGGGATAAAGTTGAACTATTGTATTGGTTGCAACAAGAACGGAGGGAATACGGCTTGCAAAGAGGCCGCTTACTACCCTTGGCTGCCATTAAAAGTTAATCTATTTTTTATATTCTTTGTAAGATGTGTAAATATTCTTGTACATGTTGAAATTTTGTAAATAATGTAAATTCAATTATTTTAATGAGATACAGGTTGAATATTTCATTAAGTTAGTAATTTTATTTACTATTTTATTTTGGAAAATTAGGAACAATAAAAATTTAGAAGAATTTAGAAAGTTTTCCACAAATGATGCATTTATCCAGGAAACAGAAGACTTGCGAAATCTTCACGATTACCATAACATTTTTGATGAATAAACATGCTTTTTGACTTATTTAAGTAATAAGTAACAATGAGTCAAAATCAATACTGTACATTCCGATTGGCTCAATATTCAAAAAGCCGTTTCGTGATATTTCATTCTACATTAAATATTTTTCTTAATTAAATTTCCTTCACATTTGAATCATTCATGCAATAGAAAAAATTTTATTATTGGAAAAATAAAGTTCAAAAAGAAATATTTAAAAAAGTTATTTTTAAATCACATAAATGAAAACTATAATACTTTCATTCTATTTAAAATAACTAGATAATCGTGATAGTGTTCGAAAAATAAATAATAGTACGTTCGGCCGAATTCCTATCACAATCTTAGTAATAATGCTTGAGCAAATGGTATTTTCCACTATTTGCTTATATAGCAGCAATTTGAAAAACTTGTTAATTAATATCAATTCTGTAAATCTTATTTCTGATATTGTGAATTGTCGGAATTTTTTGTATCAGCATGGGTTTTTCTGAAAATTTTTTACGTTGTAACATTTTTCTTCAATAAAGTAGCTGCAATTCTTGTAGGAATAATTCAACAATTGATTTTTATTAAAAATTAAATCTTTTACTATTCGTTTAAGTTCATGGCACTCACTAACAAATCTATATTTTCTGATTAAGCGAGTGAAATTTCACTTTTGCATTTGCTGGAATCATTCATTAGCATTAGTATTTTTTATTTCCGCAGTAAGAATTTTTTTTCGATTATTGAATTGTATGGTGGCACTGTATTGTGTTGGATGAAATAATTTCTGTACAAGAAAGAATAATATAAGATTTTCTTTACTCAGATAGAGGTTGTCAATTAAATACTTAATTTATTTGAATATCGTCATAAAATTAACAAATGAAATACAATAGTATAAAACACTACATAAATACATATACCAATCTAGGAATAAATAACTGCATTATAAAATTTTGCGCGATTCCCCAACTAGGGTAAGTTTCCGGGGTCTTGCCTGGGATAGACGGAAAGCCTCCTGGTGTCTCTAAGGCCAAAAACTCAAACCTGAAAGTTTATATTTCCTGAGGCGTTAAGTTGTTTGTTTTCGATTTTTCATTAGTTTTCGCATTTGATTGACCTTGATCTATGATTTTTACAAGTAATTAGATCGTCTTTTCATTAGGGAAATTTTGACAGATGCTTTAAATTTATTAAAACTTGGTTCTTTTTTATATCAGGATGGAGTTTGACTAAAAAGAAATTTCTAAAAACAATTCTTAAACTGATCACATTTGGAAAATTTAGTGATCATCAATATAATATCACGAACAAATTTGAGAAACATAAAAATGTAAAGTTCAATACAAGTTCATTTGCTTTTAGATATGTTTCCTTACATGAATTTCTAGATGCTTCAAAATGTTTAAATATTAGAAACTCTAAAGGAACTTAACTATCCTATATGGTTTTTAAAGATAAGATAAGATAAGAGAATCTTTATTCAAATAAATGTTAACAATTAAATAACTGATAATTTATTTGAATAGCGTCATTAAATTCACAAAAACACATATATACAATTCACATAAATTACAAAAGAAATCTTGCAGGCTATGGATAAATTACTATAGTACTATTTTAATAACGAGTTATAGTATAGTCATTGTTATAAAATTTGTATCCTAGCCATGATTTTCCAGATATATATTTTTACTTAAGGAAGATTTTTAAATTCTTTTTAAAAGGTTTCAATTTTTCAATATTTTTAATTTCTTTAGGTAGCGAATTCCAGGTTCGAATGGCGACATTAATGAAGGATTTCTTTAAAACATTCTTCTTATACTTAACGCATGTGAAAAGCTTTGATCTTGAATTCTGTTTATGAATAAATCCCGGTATTTTAATCGTATTATAAGGTGGTAGGTTTCTGATTAGTTTGAAGAATGTCAGAAGGGTATTTAACATAACTAGTTGTTTTGGAAAAAGAATTGACCTAGAAATGTACTGTTTGGTTTGCGATGAGTTTTTCGTTGTGATATTTAATGCCCATCTTAATTGAATATTAAGTTTTTTATAAAGCACTTCGTTTAGATCAGTAAATAAAATGTTTGCGTAATTAAGGTGACTCATGATGAAAGCATGGAAGAATTGAATTATGGCACAAGGTGGTAATTGCCTAACTACTAGTGTCATACTTTTTATACCTATAGCTAATTTTCTAACTATCAGATTGATGTGAGAGTTGAATTTTAGCTTTGAATCAATTGTTACTCCTAGGTACTTGAAAGTGTCCACAATAGGAACATTAATATTATTTACACATAAAGTCACTGCAGAAACATCGTAATTGTTTTTATTCGGCGGCAAAATACAAAATTCTGTTTTAGCTTCATTAATATTCAACTTGTGCATGCAAAAGTATTTTGACAATTTGTTACAATTCAATTCTATAGATTCCGCTGCTAGTTGCATTGATGAATTATCGCTGAAAATGCAAGTGTCATCGGCATATTGGATTAAATTGCAATTAATTATAGAATGCATGTCATTTACATAAATACTAAAAAGAAGAGGACCTAGAATCGTACCTTGAGGCACCCCATTGCAAACCGGTAACCATTCTGAAAAAATGTCATTTAATTTAACTCTTTGGAATCTTTGACTGAGGTAACTAGTTATCAATTGTTTACAATTACTAGAAAATCCTAAGTAAAATAGTTTTTCAATTAAAATGTTATGATTAATCCAATCAAAGGCTTTTGAAAGATCTAAACAAGCTATAGCTACAAATTTATTAGAATCAAGTGATGCTCTCCAAGTTTCAGTAGCGTTTAATAGTGCATCAGTTGTTGAGAAATTTTTGCGAAAACCAAATTGCGTGTTTGATAATAAATTATATTTATTTAAATGTTCAGTTATTTGATTATGTAATATTCTTTCGAATATTTTGCTTATTGGAGAAGTAATTGAGATTGGCCGATAATTAGTGGCAATTGATGGGTCGTTTTTCTTAAAAATAGGAGTAATGTGAGCAAGTTTTAAATTATCCGGGAAGTAATTTAGTTTTATGCATTCATTAAAGATAAAATTTAATGGATTTGCAATGATGTCTGCAGTAATTTTAAGGGCCCATGAGGGAATGCTTGAGGGACCGCTTGATTTGTTGGTTTTAAGCTTATTGATTGACTTAATAATTTCATAACTAGTTGAGAAGCGGAAAGAAAATTCAGGTGTAAAAATTTTGCGTGAAACGTTTTCGTACTTAACGAGGGGGCCATTGTATTTTCCTAGATTAACAAAAGTCTTATTTAATTCATTAGTTATTTCTAAATTGTCAGAAAGATTGTTTCCTTTCTGATCTTTTATCACATCAATTGAGTTTGATTTTGATCGCTTATAATTTGTGATTTCTTGTATTAGCTTCCATTTTGAACGTTCACTTGGAAGGCGCGCATATTCATTCTTAATGAATTCGTTGAATGCCTTACGAGATTCAATATTCGATGCATTTCTAGCCTTTTTATATGCGGCAAAATTCTTGCTGGTTCGGGAAATCATAAAATGTTTATACGTTTTGTTCTTTTCGCGAATCAATGCTTTGCAAGTGTCAGTTATCCAAGGTTTATTCGAAAAAGTATTGTTTGCTTTGGAGTTTGTACTGGATTTAACCATTATTTTCTTTTCAGGGCAAAATCTGTTAAGATAAAATTCCAAAATTTTTAAAAAGTTTTCCAGCATTTCATTTAAATTTGATGCAGAATATACAGGAAACCAATTTTCTGATGAGAGGGATAATTTAAAATTATTAATATTTTCAATACACTTTTCACGAGTTTTAATCCATTTCATGTTATTTTTTGGGGCTGAATGAGACTTTTGAAATTTGATAGATGTAAAACAGTGGTCAGAGAATGGGCATTCAGAAGTAGTATACTCATAATATAGATTGTTGTTCTCAGCTAGTATAATGTAGTCAATTAGTGTTCTGCTTGATGATGTCATTCTAGTAGGTAATGTTTTATTGGCCAATACTAAATTAAATGTATTCAGAAACAGATCCATTTTACTTTGGTCATTAGCATTAAAATAATTTAGGTTCCAATCCCCGAAAAGTAATAAGTCTTTATTTTCAGAACAAGCAAGTGATAATTCGTCTTCTAGTTGTTGAATAAAAAAATTAGAGAACTTCTTATGAGGACAGTAGGATACATTTAATAACTGCTTTTTAAAACGTGAATTTTTTATTGGATTATTAATTTCAACCCATAAACTATCAAAATTTGATTCGTTATTACTCTTAATATCGTTGCGTATCTTGGGATTAAATGACTTTGGGATTAAAAATAATACACCTCCACCTTTGGATTTTCCTAACGTTTTGTTCAAAATTCTATCCCTTCTAAATAGTGCATAAGTTTCTTTAACAGTCCATGAGGTATCTAGATCTTCGTTTTTTAACCAGGTTTTGGAAACTGTGAGAATTAAATCATTTTTAAAGCTTGAAATGAATTCCTTATATTCGAAATTTTTAATGCTTAGATTCTGAAAATTTAAATGTACATAATTCACTATATCTGAGCCGTTATTCAATTTTTTGATGTATGATTCAAAATTTAAGATCGGACCGGGATTAGTTTCAATGCCATTTACCGCTAATAACAAGAAAATTATAAGAGATATAAAGAACGACTTTTTAAAATTTATTTTACTAGTACATATGCGCCTGTATGATATAGTTAAAAATGTTCTTGAATAACACATAGTTGATCGATATGTATTGAAATAAGAGTGTACTGGTAATAGTAAATCATACTCATTAGATTTGAAAGTCGAAATAAGAAAAATAAAAGTAAAGAGTAATAATTTTGATTTGAGAACAGAATTAAATTTAAATTTATAGTAATTTTTCCGTAGCCTGGGCGTACTAAAACAAAAATAAAATAAATAATAAAACATAATTAAAAAAGCCATAGTACAAAAAAAGTCCAGATAGAAATTATTCAAGTAGCATTAGTATCTAAAGTTGTGTACCTCATCGATGTAGAATGGCGGTGCGGTGTTACATAGCGCAGCGGCGTATGATTGATGTACCCTGGACGAAGGATGAAACGGATTGCGCGGTGGTAAGTAACGAGGGGCGAAGCTTTCGTAGACCGCAGTCTTTGACGGCGTGTGTTTGAAATGCGGTGCTTTACGTAGCGATGGCGGTTCAAAAAGCGATTTGAGAGTAACTACGAATTTTGACATTCCGTTATGTGAAAAATGTATTCCGTCTTTTGATAGGAGATTGCTATTGACGACCTTAGCACCTAAACAAAAATTTGTGAATAGCTTAAATACTGAGAAGTTTAATTTTTGAGACAGGTTAAAAATAATTTTGTTCACTTTAACTATTTCGTTGTTACTCTGAAGTAACCTATTGCAGAAAGGAGGAAGTTCACTGAAGAAAAGTCTTGTAGGATTAAACTTGTGCCTAATAACTTTAATAAGATTAAAATACTTAGCTTCGTAATTTTCTGGATTCTTTAGTATGTCGTTTCGTCCAATTTGAACAAAGACAGTTTCGATTTTTGTTTGGGGATATGATTCAAGCGTGTTTTGTAGTTCAGAAATGCATGCTCCTGGATAGGAGTGAACTGTGACTTCCTGGAATCGCTAAGTGTTATAGGAAGACCTTTGTGTTTCTTATTTAATGAATGTATTAAATTCAACAAATATCCTGATGAATTAAAGTTGCAAACGTTATTCCAATCTTATTCAACTTATTATATGATGATCTTGTTTTGAACGGAGATGATGTCTCTAGTAAAATACGCAGATGATGCTACAATCCTACTGGGTGGAACGCGGGGTCAAGACAGGGCACAAGAAGTGCTCTGCGCTGTGAAAGACTGGTGTAATAACAACCTATCGATGAAAACGGTTGAAATGATTTTTTCTAAGGGTAGCTCTCTTTTGACTACTACACAATAACCATCTGGCAAACTCCTTCGACCCATTAAAATCCTTGGAGTGTACATTGATAATGCCTTGTCATTTGAAGAACATATCTCAAGGCTTCTCCGAAAATGCAGAAGCAAAATGTTCTTTCTAAATAAGTTAAAGGCACAAGGTTNTGTTATAGGAAGACCTTTGTGTTTCTTATTTAATGAATGTATTAAATTCAACAAATATCCTGATGAATTAAAGTTGCAAACGTTATTCCAATCTTATTCAACTTATTATATGATGATCTTGTTTTGAACGGAGATGATGTCTCTAGTAAAATACGCAGATGATGCTACAATCCTACTGGGTGNGCTGTTGAAGAGAATGTACTGAGTACCATTTACTAACAGATCTAGTACCTGGAAGAAGTGACTATGCCTCTACAAGTCTCCGGGAACGTTACCAGCCTTAAAAGAGATATTGATAGGCGATTTACGTTTATTTTTCCAAACAGATTCTTCAAGAAATACTAGCATTTTCGCTGTAACCTCCACTGTCTACCGTATTGAATGATTCTCGGGTTCACACGTTACGAAATCATCAATCTAGAAATTGTCTCCGCTTCCTATTTGCATTATGTACTTCCCAAATCTCCAACCCTTACCAAAAACACCGACACGAAAGGAAGACCACACCAGAGCTATCAAGTCCGTGAAATGCCGCAAATAACTCTGCAAGTGAAGTGAATTTTATGATAGTTTGTAAATTTAGTCAGTTTAATGTGTTTCATTCTGAAATAAAGATAATTTCTAATTTCTAATTTCTATAAAAAAGGTCTAAGCAACATTTCCTCAAACTACAGACCTATATCAATATTAACTGGAATTAATAAGATTTTCGCAAAAAATTTACACGATCAGATTAGCTGTTATTTTAAAAAATACAACTTGTTTAATCAAAATCAATTTGGATTTAGAAAACATTCTTCTACTATGAATGCTCTTTTGGATACAGTAGAAGATTGGAGACAACTCACACATAGAAAGGAAAGTGTAAAGTGTATATATTCTTTCTTTAGACCTTGCAAAAGCATTTAATTCTATAGATCATGGAATATTGATTACTTCACTTATTGATGATTACTTAAATAATAGATATCAATTTGTGCAGTATAAAAATGAATCATCAAATCTTTTGAAAATTGAAAGGGGTGTTCCGCAAGGTTCTGTTTTGGGGCCTTTGTTGTTTAATATCTATATAAAGATATTTCAAATCAGATAAATACAAAATGTATGTTATATGCAAATGATACATTAATCTATACAACAAACATGAACTACAATCCAATTTATATCTCATACATGACTACTATAACAAAAATGTGATATGTCTAAATATTGAAAAAACTACATTTATGCAGATGCATAAATTAACAAAAGGCGAAACAAAGACAAAATTATATCTTAACAACAAATAAATAATGGAGCGACCAAGAATAAAATATTTAAGAGTGTTAATTGACAATCAAATAAAATTCAAAGATCATATAAATTCTTTAATTCAAAAAAATGGCTGGTACATTCAAGTTTAAAATTAAAAAAATAACAGATTTATTACCAAGAAAATGCATTCCAATGTTATTTAAGTCAATGGTTGTATCAAAATATACGTATTCTTGTTACTTGTTAACAAATCTATGTGAAAATTCTAAAAGAAAATTAAATAAGATTTTCAATTGGATGAACAAAACTATCAATAGCAATATAATAATCGAAGTAAAATAAAATTGGCGAAAGATTAAATGTTATTATATCCAGATGATAACATGCAACAAAAGATTAAATGTTATTATATCCAGATGATAACATGCAACAAAAGATCTTACTAATATTTTATAAAATGAAAGTTAACATATCCCTAAAATAAATATTAGACGTGGTACATATCAATGCAAGAAATTTAAAAGCAAAATTATGAAGAATTCATTCATAAATATTGCAGTAAAATTATGGAATAAATTGGATAAAGATACTCGATCTGAAAAAAATTTCAATTGTTTAAAAAGAAAGTGACTAATTTTATAAAGAATCCTCCAACAAAGAATTATCATACCAGTCAAAGAATTACTTCAATAAATACAAATAACTAAGTACATCATTCTTCTATTATCAATCTAAAATTAATGACTAAGAACTTATTTAACTATCTATAGAAAATAAATTTCGAAAGTAAAATGAACTATTATAGGAAAGTTGAAGAGCATTCTTACCGGAGTAAATTTTCCTTCTTTTAATAAATAAACGAAGTTCTACAAAAAAAGTAAAGTTTAAGAAAGTCTTCTTGAAAAATTCATTCGTACATTCTGCAATAGAAATCTGGAACAATCTTTCAATGAAAGTTTAGCAACTGAGAAAAAGATATAAATTCAAATCTGAAATTACTACTTATTTCACTTCACATTATGTTACAGAAATTGGTAAATCAGTATAAAAAGGATAAAAATGTCAGAAGAAATGACACAAGCGTTAGCAATAGTCTATTTAATATTATTTTCATATAGTTATTTTCAGTACTATTTATTGTCATATTTGTCATTTCAATTTTTTGTTTTTTGTTAATGTACATAGTAGTATCAACAATAATTTAATGTGTTCTGTTACAACTGCAAACACTGATAAAGATTTCTTCTTTTTTTCTTCTTTTTCTATTTTGTTCTTCTAAGGTGATCTCGAATTTGGTAGCTTAAGAAAGCATTGTTTTCAATACCTTATCTAAGAAGTCCTGAAATCACTGACTTTCGAGAAGAATTTAATGCTCGATTAAGTGTATTAGGCAAAGTAAAAGAACAGTAATTAATTGGAATTGATTGATTTTTATATTATGTAATTTTAAATATTTATGTAAATATTAGATAATTTTCAAAAGCTATTTTGTAAGTCAAAATTGATCAAATTTTGACACTCTATGATGAAAATTTGATTGCAAAGTAGTTTTAGACGAGTTGACTAAAGTTGAAACTTGACTCGAATTTGTAAAATTCCGCTCAGAGAGTTTTACTAGTTAGGGATCTACCGGAAAAAAATTTTTTGATCCCAATTCTTTTGGATTTATTGCAGGTTCAATCCTATGCTAGTTTAATGAATTTTTTTAATTATCGTAAAAATTCGTAAAAATTATTAGTAATAGTCTGAAATTTCTAGTCACTTTCAAAAAATTAATGGCTCCAATCTCAGATTTGTTCCAGTACCACTGAATTATTTAGTCCTAGTTTCAGCCCCATGGGACAGAAAGGAAAGCCCCGCAGAAGCCTATTAAAAATGCCTGAAACTATTCCCCAGCTTCTAGGGTTTGAAGGGTTTGAAAGAATTCAATTTAGACCTGATATGAAGCTGTAGGACGATGACTTCCTGGTTTGTAAAAATTGCAATTTTTTCTGGAACTGGGATCAATTTTGAGCACGTTAGTGTAACTTTCTCTTTTATTCCAAATGCGAATAAAATGCAATTCTTAAGAGCACATAGACTGTATCAGCTTTGCATTTGTAACAATTACTGTTATTACACAATATTTAGTGAATAATGTGCTGTATGATTTTCCATCATATGTGAAAACGTATGCTCAGTTCCATGATGAAACCTTCAAGAAGCTCTCAAAATATTGGCGAAGCACTCATTATTTTCACTTATAAATCTAAATGATCTCAACTATGTTAAATACTGGTATGAAAAATTATTTGAAATTATTTACTGTTTCATACCAAAGAAAAGAAGAAAACGCAGAATGTTTCCTCACTACTTTACATCATATACATTTCATTGCATCAATAAGTTTGGTACAATTAGCAGATTATTAAGAAAACATCCGATCCAAGCAAACTTTTCTAAATACAATGAACTAAAAACAAACGTGTTAGATTCACTTGAATTAGATAAAGTCGTTTATTTTGAAATGCTTACTGATTGTTCATCAACTAATTGCTTTAAACTTTTACGATCTCTGTCAAAGAAAAAATTACCATCATCAATGATTTATAATGATATTATTGTTAACACTAACACTGATATTGCGAACACTTTTAATGAATTCCTTGCTTCAGTGTGTTCAATGAGCAATAATGAATTTAATAGTTTTCCGAGTTCACAATTCAATACTATTGAAATGACATATAATGATGTACTGACTGAGTTAAATTCTTTATCAATTTATGGGCCATCTAATGATAATCTTCCTACAGAATTTCTTAAAGCCTTTGCAAACCATCTTACACCACATGTATTACAGCTATTTAAGTACATAATTTCAAATTGTCATTATTCTTGTTTATGGAAAATTGCACAAATCACTCCAATTCATAAAGCTGGTTCTACCAAATGCATAAATAATTAGAGACCAATTAGTGTATTGCCAAAATTATCTCTAGTTTTTGAAAAGATACTATTTAAGAAGTTATATCCGATTGTTTCTGAAAAAAAAAATTCGCAGTTTCAATTTGTATTTTTTGATATAGATCTACTGTAATACAACTTTTAAAATGTATGGATTTAATTTACAAACATTTTGATGAAAACGAAGACATATTTATTTTATGATTTTACAAAGGCATTTGATAAAGAATCTCATAGCTTATTAATTTCTAAACTTATATCATTCAACTTTGAAGGTGATCTATTAAAATTTTACACTCATATTTATATAATCGTTACCAAAAGTTTCAAATTAATGGCATTAGATAATAATGGTTATCAGTAACAAGTGGAGTTCCACAAGGATCTGTTCTAGGGCCTTTGATGTTTCTTGTTTTCATAAATGACCTCCCAACATGCTGTCAAGTATCAATTCCTTTTTATTTGCAAATGATTGCAAATTTCTTACAACTTCAGCTGATAATGTTTTTATAGATTACAAAAATTTATCAAATTGGTATCTTGATAATGAGATGAGTTTAGACAAACAAAAATTCAAGCTTTTAACAATTCCTAAGCATAATGGCGTACAACTTGATTTTTAGCTAATTACAAGTAATACAGTTAAAGTTGCTACTAAACTAAAATCATGTTATGGTATCCTTTTAACTTTGAAAAAAACCTTATAATGCAGCAATTAATGTTAAACTACTTTGTTTAAACTATTAATTAGATCAACTTTAACGTACGCTTCAAACGTAAACAATGATAACTACATAAATAGACTTTTAAAAATTCATGTTCTTCCCTTATCCTTATATCTGAAATACTTGGAATTGTGTCTGTTTAACATACTCTTAACTGGTAAAACAATTTAAATCTTTCTTCATTTATTTCATTCTACTCTCCTGATGTTAAGGGTCTACGTTCTTCCAAGCACTTACTGTTTAAGAATGCTCCCATAAAGAAGTGTAAGTCTCTTCAAAACTATTTTTTTCAGATTGTTCCCTTGGCAAATTATGTTCATTTTTCATCAAAAATAAACCTTTTTGAAAAAACAAATTCAGTTAAGAAATCCCTTCAAAAATTATATTGGAAATATTTTGTTAATTTTTACAAAGTTGAAAGCAGCTACACACATCATTCGAAATGTCGTTGTCCTTCATGCAGAGCATTTAATTCAACTAACAGTTTTTATTAGTCATTTCTTTTTTATGTTATTTTGTACATTATTATTTTTATTTTACAAGATTAGGTCTATAAATAAATAAATAAATAAATAAATAAATAAATAAAGGGCTTTTTTGAAATATATTTTGTCCTTATTTGAAGAAATCACCGCGAATAACTTCAATAATTCGAAATTTTCCCATTTTCTTACTGCATACACTTTCTGTTAAATTTATTTTTTATTCAAAGTATTTTTTATTAAAGCATCTTTTACATTCCTAATTATTTATGTTTTTTATTTTAGATAGTTTTTAATTTTTGTTAAATGCTTTTTTACATTTATCTGCTGTCTATCAATAGTGCTTAACATTTTGAGTGCCGGTGCTTAGTTGATACTTACATTACAGAAATTTAGGAAGCTTATCTATTAATGCTGTAATATTTTTAACAATTTCATACGTAACGCTGTAATTATTTACATGAATATGATATTAGGATTTTCGCATTTTTTTTTAATTTTGAATTCAATTTCGTTCTTGAAACAATTGTTGTTTGATTGTATTTTCATTGAACATTTTAATTGCTTAAGAATCAATGGTAATTAGAAAAAGAATATTCCAAAATTTGGGAAGATTCTATAAAACATTGAAGAAACCATGTTCATGAAAATATTGACAATAATATCAGACACATAGAGATCAAATCATATTTAATTTCATCAATTGGTAAATATGCAGTAACATATTCAACATTCCAAGTGGACTGGTTCGGCAGATTTGTTTTGGGTTTTGCTTGCGATGGTTTTTCATTTTCAAGTGGCCTTTATCGCCCGATTTGATTGCTATGAGAACTGGTTGTTGTTCAACTGAATTTACATCAAATCTTAACTTTTTTCCTGAATAAGGCTGAAAGAGTTTTAATCCTACCCTAAAATATTGTCCCAATTTCAACATATCATACATTCGTACTATCTTAGCCAATAGATTAAATAAGTGTTTTTTAAACTGTCCCAAAATGTAATTTTACACATAGTTTAAGTCTTGGGATCTTTCTTAAGAATAATTTAGAAATAGAGAATTATGCAAGCCTGTGGATTTAGGCTGAAAGATTCCACATTTTTATGCCCGGACGCTTAATGTCATTTCAGTACACTATATGAAGTCCTAGAGTTATGAGTTCTGACGAAGAATTATGCTATCTGAAAAAATTATGAAACAATCCAACGTCCATTTCTCAAGATATATGATAGCAGTGGTTTTGAAAAATTTAACGGAGTAGCGAAGTACTACAATTTTTAATTCATTCCAAATATCAAGTACTTGGAAGAGACATTCCGAGTGCATGTAAAAATACACTTTTCTAGAAATCAAACAGAGGCTATTTTTATTTCTGCGCACCAAACTTTATGTATTCTCATTGTAGTGCATTTGAATAAAATTTATTAAGATCATAGGATCCTTTGAATAATAGCATGCTCCATAGACTGTTTTGTGATGTTTGTTACATTAACAATAAAAAATCAACACATAAACAAGTGATTTCAATTTCAATCATATTAATGATAATCTTGGTATGAAATAAAATGCTAATTCCAGAAGCAGAAACTGATACACAAATTTACTGAATAATTTATATATCAGAGCATTTTCAGAAAAACCATATCAATCAAATGACGGTAAGCTATATTTTAACCAAACCTTTATTAGTAGGAGATCGGATAATTATTATTACACTCATACGAATCTAGGCTGTTACTATCGAACTTGCCTTATAGCTGAGCACTTTTGGACACCTTAAACAGTCGTTAGATCTTTAATAAGAAAAAATCATTTTTCCACATTTTCAAAAATTTTTTCTCCAAGCCCAATAGGACATTTAGAAATCTTGACGCATAGATACATCTATTGATGAACACGCCAATGTGATGTTGAAAATTTGTAGTAAGATGCATTGTTGAGGGAAACCTACTTGAAAAGATTAGTTATTTTCATTGAAAATTCTGATTTATAATTCTTTTGAATTTTCTCCATGCCTAAAGTTTAGGTAAATGTAGGACTTAGAGTCCAATGGATCAACAACGAATTTGAATTGTTTTGAGTTTTGACCATCATTTTTCAAGCAATAATTTATCATTTCGTGTTACTGACATTGAATTTTGGAAATTAACGCATTTAAAATTATCCGCAATTAACAACATTTATAGAAAAAAAATCCGAAGATTTCGATGATCAAGTACACAAGACAGTAATTTTGGAATATCAAAAGCTCCTAAGATTTTAATCACATATTTCTGAGGCAGAGTGACAAGATGTCAGAAAATTCCAACTTTGATTTTCAAAATTTCTTGTTTAAATTTTTGGAACATTCTAAAAGCATTGGACCTAAATTATACAAATAATTAATGTTATGCAAATTAGCTAAGTTCTTTTCTTAGTTCGCTTCAATAATTTTAATGTAAGCTTCACTGCTTAACATTGCTTAGATTATAACATTCTATTTATATTCTTACAGTGCTTCATTCAAATATACATTTTAAATTGGCACTAATGTAAAAAATGTCAAAAAGAGATACAAGACATAAACACAATTTTAAGACGATTAAAAATGAAATACCAAACACAATAACAACCGGAGAAACTTAAATGTTTAAAAACTACTAAATGGCAATAGCTGAGTTATCTGTGCCATAAAATGCGCAAACTTTTTAATCAATTTTGTAAAATTAAAATCTAAGCCTTGACTTCCGCATTCCACTTAATACTTTAACGGAAATGTTTTGAAGGACTTGAAATGGCCAATGTGGCGAATTTATTTATGAAATCTATCTCAAGTACTCATTGGCTCATTAATACAGGAAATTTGTATTATGTTTTTTCAATATTTTAAAAAGGTACTTTTTACTTCTAAATTGGGACTTTCAAATTTAGAAGAACTCAAGGTGGCACATGGGGTAGTCTGTCAGCCTTTTGAAAAACTTTAAGACCATATTGCAACTAATCTAAAGAAGTGCTGAAAAGATTGGGACATTTTTTGCGAACTTGGAATTTCTTTAGCATAAATTAATTGCTCACATTTAAATGAGTGTTAGTTTCCTTCATAAACATGCTATAAAGTTACAAATTAACTCATTCTCAGAAATAAAATGATATCACTGTATATATATGTACATTAGCAGTTAAATTTATTCATTAATTTACTATTTATAATCACAAATGTGTGCAGTTGCATAATTGAGAATTTCTGCATTTATATATTGATTAAGAGTTGTGAATCATGTTTTTAGTGTTGTTAGCATTATGTACTGAACGCTGTTGAAACCTTGGAAATTTATAAAGATGTAACCAATTTCTTATCATACTAAATTTTCTGTAATCGTTTGCATGCATGTGTACTAATGTTCATAAATCAATTAAGTCCTTTGAATTCATGGTAATAGGGTTCCTTTTGATATTTGCTGATATAAATCATGTTTTCTCCATGAGCGTTTGTATCCCTTATTAGCTTGACATACAAATCTCCTGCCTTTTCCAACGGAATCATATCTTCAGATGACATGCTATTAACAATTTCCCGTTTTATTTTATTTACTAAATGCAGTGAAGGAAGTGCATCGAGCTCTTCGGATTGCCTCAGATCATGTTGTTGTGTCATGTCAGTATGCACTGCTCCTAAACACATAGAATTAATCCGTACACCATGCAGTTTATAAAATTCAGGAATGGCAGACATTGAACGGGTAAAAGATGTTACTCCATGTTTTGCTGCGCAATAGGAAGGAAACCCAACTGTGGACAATCCTCCACCTGATGCTGAATTAATTATAGTTCCTCCAAAATGCCCTTTTTCCTTGCTCATTAAGTTAATGCCAATATATGCAACACGAATCATAGCCTTCAGATTAATATCAATTGATCTTTCCCAATCACTTTCATCATATATACCAGCATTGTTAATTACTATATTTAAACCATCAAGGATTTCATAGGCTTCTTTAAATGCAGAAATAGTACTTTGACGATTGAAAAGATCACATTTTACATAGTAAAATTGTCCATTTGGAAATTTGTTTGTCCAATCATTATTAATTTCATGCCACAAATGGTCAGCTATATCAACTATTGCTACCATTGCGCCATTTCTTAATAATGCTTCAGATACTCCTTTCCCAATGCCTTTTAAACCTCCAGTAACTATGGCCTTTTGGTTTTTGAGCATTTCTAGATGATGGACTGAACAAAATTTAGACATTCAAGTCAATTATTGTAACATATTGATGCGATATTTCGACAGATTGAAATATTTAAAAGATATTTTTGAAAATAACTGATGAGTATTAAATTACAAATGCTGTTGTTAAGGCATAGATGAAACTTAATGAAGCAATAATGTGTCTAAATAAAATACAGTTCTCAATTTTTACATAATATTAAAAAGAGCAAATGTTCTATATGCAATAAATACTGAAATTATTTAATATCATATTTATCTTAGTGTACATGTATGTTTCTTTAAATTGATGCAATATCTTAAGTAGTACATAGTAATTTATAGAATATGCTAACATATTTTTTCTCTTGCAAATTGTATTCATAGATTAACACTAAAATATTACATTCTTTGCAGCCAGATGTAATACAGGTGAGCATGTCTTACTAAATTGTATTAGCCAGTGGCTTAGCTAGGTTATCACATGTACACTGCTTCCCAAACAAATTTCGTAAGCTTTGCAAAATTTATTCGAAAAATACACTGAAATAGGCTCATAGACTTTAATGAAAAACTTATGATGTTTGAAAATTTTTGCCACTGTTCTCTGCAAATAAAAATAAGGAATAGTTGTCTGATTGCAACTGCTGTTAGTAAGAGACGTACTTCAAAAAGACATTTAACAGCAATATAATATCACGTATCAGTAACAAGTAGTAAAATCAAAGTCTGCATAGTGACATACACTAGGGACACCCAATAGTATGTTGCATTATTTTTAATGCAGTCTTGAAAAAATATAAAAATATATTTGGATATTAATAAACCAAAAAATATCATTGTGAGCAGTTGTAAAAAAAGAAAAACAGGAGTTGTAATTAGGCATGTGAAATGCATCATGCGTACCAGCATTATTCATATTTATTAACAGGTCCACTATTCACATTCAGGGCCTGCAGTCTTCAATAAATAACTTACGAAATTTTCATAATCTATTTTGTAAAATTACACAAGAAAACAAGGGTCACCTGAATATATGTTGAGTGGGTGTTTTATGTCAGTTATATAATGTTGAATCCGAATATATTTTTTATTTATTTATTTATTCCTGTACTGTACGTATACAATAAATAGGAATACTACACACAAACAAGAAAAGATGGGTAAGTGCCATCAAACAA
Organism: Hofstenia miamia; assembly: GCA_900660155.1. Classification (NCBI taxonomy): domain Eukaryota; kingdom Metazoa; phylum Xenacoelomorpha; order Acoela; family Hofsteniidae; genus Hofstenia; species Hofstenia miamia. The sequence goes on along the minus strand of CABFPE010000155.1, from coordinate 52,184 downwards.
ATATTTGCAAGCTGCGTGGTAAAATGTCCTTTTATATAACTCAGTGCGAGCTGGAGGAAGGGATACCATGTGCCGGGTAGTTCACGCTTAGAGTATTTCTTGGAACTTATGATACATTGGATGCTTCACGTCACTTTGAATTTTAAAACCTGTTTTTTGGAATCTTGTATAGAATAACTGATTCATCATATTTATTAAGTAAATCTGGTCAACATGTGCAACAATAGAGAAAAACTTGATGCATTTTCTAAGTTTTGAACAAAGTCTTTTTTCCAGCCCAGGAACCCATACTTCGCAGGCATAAAAAAAAAATGAAGCGATGTACGTTTTAAAGATGAATTTTTTCGTATTATGGTCCATAAATGTAACCAAGAAGGTAAGAGATTTAGTAATATAATTAATTCTGGCAACAATAGAGTTAACATGTCTCTCCCAGGTTAACGTTGACTCAATGATCAAACCAAGGTACATAACGAATGATTTCTGTGGAACTACTTCCCCGCTGCCCACAATATGTTGTTTACCAACAGCGGTGAAAAAGTCGTTAGTGCTGTNAACAATAGAGTTAACATGTCTCTCCCAGGTTAACGTTGACTCAATGATCAAACCAAGGTACATAACGAATGATTTCTGTGGAACTACTTCCCCGCTGGCAACAATATGTTGTTTATCAACAGCGGTGAAAAAGTCGTTAGTGCTGTGCTTATTAAAAAAGGTAATTTCCTGTGATTTGGTGGGGTTAAGAATTAAGTTTTTATCTTCCGACAAACGTATCAGCATATCTACTGGGGTATGATATGATTGAAAATCATTTTCAATTTGATCAGCTCTAATAACGTGAAGAAGTCTTGTGTCGTCCGAATATTTTCCAACGTTTCCAAGATCAGGGTAAACACTAATCGATTCAATGTTTATTTCATTCGTGTTCTCTGTAAATAACGGTCCGCTCATTGGGCCACCTTGAGGTATACCCAGCTTAATTTCAATTTATTTTGAAATTATGTTGTTCGAGACCCTAACTGCTTGTTTCCAACCATCCATGTAGCTAGACAACCATGCCGAAAGTCAAGGTTTGCCTATCACCTCAACATTTCTATTTAGATGTTGATGCAATTTTGACCTAATTATCTGTAACGAAATTACTAATTTAGCATAATTAGCGTAACTGGTGGTTCACCAGAAGTTTACTTTAATGGTTTTAATTATCTAATGAGCTTTTAGTTTTGTTTTGAATTTCATTGCTCCATGGTTGCTTTTTGGCTTTCTCGGAATAATGTATCGATAATGTAGCAATGATCCGAACTCTTTCTGTTATATTTATATTATAATTACTATTGTAAATCAGCGCCTTTCTAAATTTCAGGTAGTCAAAACCTTGTACTACTATTAGTTTGGTGTAAAATTTGGCGCCTCATATATATATTTAATATATCTGGTTTTACTTCGAAAACAAAAGATACATTTAAATAAGCTATTGTACCATCTGCTACACGAACGGTACCACACGACGATGCAACTCCAGTGCCAGTTCTGCCCAATAGCCGAGGCTTTTTATAAGACACAATGCTTAGTGAAAAAGATGATACCACAAGCAGCATTGGATCCGGATTATGAAGCCAGCGTTCATGTTCCACAGCTAAATTTTCTCATAAACCTTATGTGCTATTTAAGTGATGTTGATGGTCTGTTCTGTGAGTTACATTTTGTGCACAACGCAGAAGAATGGAGACATTTCATTGATTCCTCAAAATGAAGTGAAGTATGAAATGTATCGGTATCGGTTTGTGGAAATGGACAAAAAGGGGATGGCTTTAAATACAAAAAACTAACCGAAGCAGAGCTTGACGAAGGTGTACCAGTCGGTCCTGATATCAGAAGACTGCGAAAGACTTCTACTTTAATGGCTGTCTAACACAGATCGAGCTTTCTGATGGAATGCTTTTAAAGATGTTTGTGACAATTTTTTGGTAGCTACAGATCTGAAAACCATGTTAGTAAGGTAAGGTGGATAAGCTTAGTGAGGCGTACCAAGAAATGGGGATTAGAATAAGATTCAAGCTTCATTTTTTGCACTCGCTCTTGCCATTTTTCTCAGAGAATCTCGGTCAAGTATCAGACAAACAAGGTGAAAGATTGCACCAATATATATTAAAAATTGAAATAAACTATCAAAGCAGAGGGACTCTCCTATGTTTGGAGGCTATTGCTAGAGTGTCGTTAAAAATGCACCAAGCATAAAAAAAAGTCAAGTACACAATACTTCTAAAGTAGCTATTTGTGTAATTTTCCAAAAAAAATCATAAACAAAACAGTGATTTTACGATAATTTTTTTTCATTTTTTGATAATGACACCTACAGTAGGGAAGCTAGTAGGAAATTCAAATTCAGCACATAAAACTACCTAGTAAAACAGTACTTTTCATATTCAGATATTGACAGTTTAATTTTGTACCCTTGTGTTATTTAATAAGATCTCAACAATCATTCTTTTGCCCAAAAATAAATTACAACTATTTTCTCAAAGTATAAAAATGGATATTTCGAAATTATAAATTTAGGAAAAATTATTTCAATTGTTGCATTGCAATTATTGTACGATCAAGAATTTATTGAGAACTTCTGATGGACAATCTTTTTTTGCTTGATTCTGAATTGTTGAATATAAATCTATCGACTGAAATTCAAAACAAAGTAAAAAATCAAAGCCCACATAAAAATTCTGCTTTTGTCCCTCAAAAATAGCTTTGTACTTAAAATTTGCAACCAATTGTTTCTGAAAGTGACTATGTAGAGAAAAGGTAATTTAATTAGTCAGTTGTCATCGACTGAGGCATTTCTAAAATTATGAACCTTTCACGCATTGTTACCGTAGCGGGAATGTAAGCATATTTTGAAACATATCCAGCCTCTGTTATTCAGCAACAATAAAAAAATTTTAATTGAGAAATTATTTTACTTTTACACATTATTGCGAAATTGTTGTGCACTGCTTCAGATTTTGTATGTCTTGCATTTTTTTTCAAATTACTGACCATCTGAATGATCAAGTTCATTACTCGCATTTACATAAAAATTTGTGACAACATTACAAGAACATGACAACCATGGTTTGAACTGTTTGGATTGAGTTGGGTTTGGTCGAGATGTTTGGACCCCGGTAAAATGGCAGAAGTTTTTTTGAGAACAAAGCAACGCCGTGGAATCAATTATTGTTCTCAAAGTAAGGAATGAACAACAATTAATATTAATGAATTTGTACATATTTACTACAATCTGTTATATTATTAATTCAATTGTTTTTTAATATATTCATTTATGTACTCATATACGAAACATTAAAAACTCAGTTAGGTTCTAATCAATTTTGCAAGTTAAGATATATTTCCTATCAGTTGTATACCGGTCAATTTGATGTCCCTAAAACCCACACAGGTCGACCGGCATGAAAATTAAGAAGTGCTGATTGGGTTGGGTTACTATTTTTTTCGACTTGTTTTACCCAGATGACAACAAATTCGGTTTAAAAGCGAGGACTAAATTTTTGGAAAAAACATAGTCACAATAGTATAAATTGGTCCTTCGACTGACTGACTCTGCGTTTACGACAAAGTTTCAAAGTGTTATTGGTTAATTCCTCTTAACGTATCCACACAATTTTGTCTTTACTTAGCATAATGGAATAGATTTTATCAGAACAGCTTGCATGATGTACTGCTAAATGTCTTGCGTATTACATTTTCCACAAATTTCTACTCTTGTCAATGCATTTCAGTTAATTATATAGTATTTCAAATTTGTGTAACAGATAAATTTTTGTTAAAAAATTATTAAATTTACATTTTAAGCAATTTCCTTCAATTGAAAAATATAAATTAATACTTTCGCAATGAAATCCGATATATAAGCATTTGGAAAATGTCAAAACCAAAATCTCATCTTGAAAATTCAATTTTGTTTGAAAAAAAGTTGAATTTCCACCTTACAGGATCTCAATATGAATATAACCTGTCCACATATAAATTATGAAGAAAATAAGCTTAAAAATGCGTATACTAATAAAAAACAATTAGTAGTAGTATATTCACAAGTGTAGTAGTCACACTAAACTATTTGATTTGCGAAAATCAAATTTTTTCTTCATTATGGCGACCAAAAACCGCACATGCTAAGATAATGAATTTGATGAATATTTTATCCAAGGGATCATTCGAAGAATATTTCAATAGTATAGAAGAACAAAAATCTATTATCTTACAATTTTGCAGTGATTTGAAATATTTCTTACTAAAAATTTCTGTGCAAATTCGAGAAATTTTTTTTCACATGGTTGATAATTTCATGGAATTGGGACGCAGAAATATTTTCCAAACGCTATTTTGGGATTGAGGAGGAGAAATAACGCAAAAGCATTACTCTATGTAAGCAGTTTCATATCTAAAATGACTAAACATTTTAATACTGAACAGAGTCTTCATTTTAGAATAAGAAATTACACATAAGAATTTTGGAAAAAGTGTACGCTTGTTTTTTGAGGCATATTGAATTAGGCATCTATTCGAAAATTTTAAAATATAATTTTTTATATTGAAACATCCTTGAAGATTTACCTTAATTAAAGAATAATCTTAAGAAGAATGCAAAAACAAGCTGCCAATTATTGTCACATTTGTCTCAAAAAAGTGTGATAGAACGTTCAAATCAGCCGCTATCAGTAGACAAAAACACTTGTTTTTATTACTGACATATCCTGCATTAAATTTAACAATAAGAACTAATCTTTAATTATAGTACGGTAATAAGCTCCTAAAAATTTATGTTAAAAGTTTTAGCCGTGTAATAGTATATATTTGCACTTAAAATTGAAAATATACAAACTCAATATACTAACTAAGTTTACAAAATATCTAAAATGCTAAAATATATAATGCAATATACTGTAAGTTTTAAAACTAAGAAACTTCTAAACAATTATCATGTCCATTAATTAAATTAAACAAATTTGTATTTTACTTTTGCGATTTCTTAGATTTTCTCACACAAATAAACCATGATTGTAAGAGGAAAACCCTAACAAGGCGCCAATATACATATATTTCATTGTATTTTCAAGCATTGAAATTCTTTCAAAATAAAAGAAAATGCATTTTAACTAAAATTTATGAAAGATAATAATTATATCACACAATTCGAATTGCTTTAAAACTATTGTTGCCTTTTATCGGTGGTTTGATAAACCATTTTGGCCTACATAATTTAACATCATATTATTCGACGTAATTCTGTTTGAAGAATTGCAATTTTGAAAAAACTTCAATGTAATGATAAGAAAATTTAAAAGCTGTAAAACCGAACGAAAAAACTCTAAAAGACATTGGTAAATTAAATATGCATTTTTGACATCCAATAAATATCTGCAAATCTGCAAATTTTCTGAAGGTCTCTAATTTTACACCTCTTAATCTTAAACAACTTTTTCTGAAATATTTAGTTTTTCTGGCCTACTAATTTTCTTAGTTTTGGCAAAAATGAATTGATTAATATAGATAATAAATTTTTAAAGCTTGAAATTATAACAAATCTTGATTACACGTGTTAATTCCTCTTGGTACATTTGATTCTGAAGAATGTTTATGAGAGGGTTGATAAAAGAAGATGCTACTGAGAATTGTTCAGCAGTTACATAAAATTCATCCGAAATTGAAACTTGAAATCCATACGCGTAATAATACTGAAGATAGTATAAAGACATGTGGACATAGGAGGGAACGGTGCACACTACAAATGCAACAGTGATTACAATAGAGATTCTTAAAAGCTTCATGTTATGCTTTTTTAGGTTATCACTTTCCTTTGTGAATATCTTTCTTTTAGAAACTTTAAAAATAATGGTTACATAAACTACAGGAGTAATACAGAGAAAGAAAATGGTACTGAGTATAAAGTAACCAGCAAGAAATAACGAAACATTCGGGTGGAAGTTTTCAACAATTTCCTCGCAGTTTGAGCCAACTACTTTGTAAGCAAAAGGTAAATCAAGGTTTTTTATGAATCCAAAAATGTAAATTAGGAGAAAGCAAACAATAAACCAGGTTTTGCTTGCGACAAAACTTTTGTATTTTATTGGAAATACGACTGCTAAGAAGCGTTCAAAAGCTAGAAAGAGAATATGGTAAACAGATATATCAATAACGCACCAAAAATAAAACGAAGATTCAAAGAACTTACAGTAGGCTTCCCCAAATATTCCATGGGGAATTTTTATTGAAGCCTGAAAATAATCCTGGTAAAGTTTAAATAAGCATGTAAGAAAATCAGTTATTGCTAGACTTACCAATATTCTGTTAGTGTAGAATTTTTTAAGTTTTTTGCTGTAAACATAAAGCACTATCGTAATTAAATTTAATGGTATACCAATAACTACAACAATTGAAGTTCCAAGCTTCAGCCCACTGAAATCGTCACTAGTGTTATGCTCATCTTCCGAGGTGGAGTTTATCATTTTTAATATGAAATGAATCGGTTTCTTGAATTTATAGCACTCTAACATTTCTCATTGGTTATTATAACATATATCTTGATGGGATTGGATAAATAGTTCCGATAACAGCTTTTTCGTACACTAGATATTCAATAACTTTTTAAGTTAAATGCTTATAGGTATTTACATACAGAAATATACATGTACATACACAGTGAGAATATTGATCTAAAAACGAATACATAGCGAATAATTCTACACCCAAAAGTTTTATAATTGTGACTAAAGCATTTGGCCTTCTTTGGAATAAGGGAGAAAATAAAAAATGGTTTTTCTTAAATTCTAGTCGTTACATCAGTTTGAACGTAGTCTAACCTAAGAAGGAAGAATGTGGAAAATTGGGCCTTGAAAAATCGATCCAATGCTGATAAAGGAATAGGCCTATACAATTTTGTTCACTTCGATTAGTTCAATATTAAAATCGGTGTGAGTGTCTTAAAACAATGTAAATAAATACTATCTAAACTTACTATTTTAAAAATTTTCCATCGACAAGAAGCTATAATAATTATTATTGTTTTTATCAATAGTTTCATTATTATTATTATAATTAATGTTATTATTATTATTATTATTATTATTATTATTATTATTATTATTATTATTATTATTTAGTACAATGGGATATGAAAGTGAAACTAGTGCATCAGACTTGTTTGTTATAAACAGAATTACTGATAGTAATGAAGCAACATTGCCTGTTTCAAAAACTGAATAAAGAAGAATCTAAGGAGACCCTGTTAATTGTTTTCAATAGTCAGAATTTTAGTGTCAATTTCAATGATGTAATAGCATAAAGGACACCAGAGAATATTTCGAACGTTAATAATATTCCAAACCCTGAATCAACGATGCATTTAACAGCTAAATGTTAAAAATTTTCTATGTATTTCAAATTAAATGTATTTGAATGCTCTCAAAAACACTGATTTTTAGTTTTCATGTAGTTAATCATCATTGGAAATTTTTTTAGCATAATGACATTCAACGCCAAAAATTTATTTAATCTAAAAGATTAGTCACTTCTTCATTACGTGTTTTTCTTGTGATTCCAAATCTGTCCAATATTATACATTTTGTAATAATTTTAAGTTATTACATTTTGTACAACTGTTTGTTAAATTCATATGTTTGTTGTTCAGCTGCAGCAGTATTTTTGTGATATTTGTCTTTTACTTTGACAATCATTTGCCAATGCATTCGGAACAACAAGATAGAGGTAGTCCTGTGATCTATACATATGTTAGTGTTACTTTTGCAAATATTTTTTCACTGCAACTAAGTTTCACTATAAATTCAAGGCTGATGCGCTATTACGAAAACGAAAATATTGCTCTATATTGGGCTAAATTATCTTCATAATGCTTTATTAATAAATGATAATTATACTTTTGGGAAGTATTGTTTTTAGTTACATGCTGTAACTCGAATGTTGGATATTTGCGAATCAAACTATGAAAATCAGTTAATGTTTAGACTCATGGATCTATTTACAATATTATATCTACTGTTTCAGTATCAAACTGAAACGCATAAATTCAGGGCGTATCTTATTAATTAGGACATATTTTGCAAATTTCCAAAGCTGCAGAGAATAGCTCAATGTTCTCAAAAACTCTATTTTTATATGTTCAATTACATAAAATTTTTTAGCAAAATATCATTCACCACAAAACCAATTTATTTTTCTATTACATTTGACAATTCTTCGCTGCTTGGCTGTCTTGTGATCCCAAATCGTCTCATTTTAATTAATTTTGAAATGATTCTACTCCAAAGCATATAAGAAGAAGACTTACGATCTCTGAGACCCTTGTACCACTGCATTTGTTTTAGCCCTTTTCCTTATACTTCTATGAGTTTGTGTATATCGTCAAAATAACATTTTGTACATTGAATAATGCCGTTTTTAAATCCCATTGAAGCATTTAACTAGATGTTCACAATATATAAATAAAGAGGTTATTACTTTCATCTCAAAATTGAATTTACGTTGTTATTCTTTTCATTTAATTGAATTCATTCGAAATAGCTTTCTCAGACCAATGGTCTGGATCATTACAATATAAGTCTCTTAATCTAATTGAAAATGTCTGGTTGTTAATCAGCTAAAATGAATAAGACAACATTACTTTTTAGATAACTAAAAAGCAATTTTTTAAGCATGCGCTTAAGAAAATTGCATACTATTAGACTTTATGTAAATGGCAATATAATTGTGGATATTTAATATGAAAACATTTTTTGAATATCGCTGAATTTTTGCTGAGTTGTTATTAAGATGACTGCGAAATACATTATATTCTCTTAGAAAAATTATCAATCCTTTCAATCAGAATTACTTAATGTTAATACTTTTCATCAAAAGTAGGAGTTGCATGAATAACATTTGTATTTGTAGAATTTAAGCTCTTTGACCCGTAATTGTGTTACTATATATTTGAGTATTCAATTGTAATAGATAAATGCAAACGTAAAAAAAGTTCTTATGCAATTTCAATAGTAACGATTTGCTTGACATGATATATTCCTTTGTCCAGGACTTTCATCAAAATTTCAAAATATAGCAATCAAAATTGCTTCATCATCTTAAATATATATATATAGGTACATTGGCACTGTGTTACCATTTTACTCTAGACATTCTATTGCAGTTTTTCTAGTAGATGGAATATAAGAAATTAGAAATAGGTTTGAATTCTGACGTCACCGTCCCTTACTCTAGTTATATACTGTAGCAATAGATCAAAAATGAAGCCTCATGATTTGTGCTAATATACTCAATAACAAAACCAAAAATGTTAAATTTTTGAAATAAAATATATGTCTTCTTCCAGCTCTTTTGTTGGACCATATTCGAAAAATGAAGATTTGCAGTTCTATTTCTAATTCTTTTTTTCAACCCTTAGACTCCTTTGTTGCGAAGTGAAAGCCATCAATTTTGTCAAGTTTTCATAAATGGTTGAATGCAGATCTCGTGAGGTTGAAGGAACTATGATGAAAGAAAATTATGGTTCGCAAATTGTGATAATGGTAAATTTTCTGATACAGATCTGGTTTTATAGGAATAAGTGGCAGGGATTGAATTTCCTGAAGCCTTGAGCAAGAGAAGAGTACAAATCATTGTTCAATATAGCCTGAATCAGTTTACAACGCGATATTCTTTTGCTATATTTAATGTAATGTTGGTATACTTAAGTTTTTTCTTTTGATGGAAACGCTTTCTGTTCATCCTCTGATACTACAAATAAACCTAACTGCTTGTCTTTGAACTCTTTCCAACTGTGCAACATGCTTCAATATTATGTTGCTAGCAAATGTCCATTACAATATATCTATTTTGCATTTAGTGCATTTCAATATTATTGCAATTAAAATCATGCATTTTTCAATTCAATTTCAACTATAAAATTGTTAAAAGCACTTAATATATTTCATTTGCACTGTGCCTGGTGTTTAAAAAGACAGTAAGCAACGTTCAGCTAGTATATACCAATATCTTATGCAAATTGGCGAAATTTGAAACAGCACATTTTAGGGATTAAACTAGACATAAAAGTAAAAAATTCAGTCTGTTTGAAGCAGCTTATTAGAAAAAATGATCATTGTATATGGCTGGGGTTAAAAAAGATCATTACTGATAAATAACAATTTTTCTACATTTCAAAATCAATTACTTGATGCGTACTGAAAATGCAAAAAGTCGACCCACAACTGCACAAATATTGATCTAAAGTTAGTATTTGGAATTGCAGTATTTCGAAAAATCTATTGCTCTTTTATGTTTGTGAAATCTTCAAATTTGGTTGCTGAACCCTTTTTTTGTTTCAAAGCCAATGGAGTTGTTGTAGGACTACAACAAGTTTCATTTAATGAGTATCAATTCTTCATACATAGCGCATAAAATAGAAACTGAAAATNCATTTTACTCTAGACATTCTATTGCAGTTTTTCTAGTAGATGGAATATAAGAAATTAGAAATAGGTTTGAATTCTGACGTCACCGTCCCTTACTCTAGTTATATACTGTAGCAATAGATCAAAAATGAAGCCTCATGATTTGTGCTAATATACTCAATAACAAAACCAAAAATGTTAAATTTTTGAAATAAAATATATGTCTTCTTCCAGCTCTTTTGTTGGACCATATTCGAAAAATGAAGATTTGCAGTTCTATTTCTAATTCTTTTTTTCAACCCTTAGACTCCTTTGTTGCGAAGTGAAAGCCATCAATTTTGTCAAGTTTTCATAAATGGTTGAATGCAGATCTCGTGAGGTTGAAGGAACTATGATGAAAGAAAATTATGGTTCGCAAATTGTGATAATGGTAAATTTTCTGATACAGATCTGGTTTTATAGGAATAAGTGGCAGGGATTGAATTTCCTGAAGCCTTGAGCAAGAGAAGAGTACAAATCATTGTTCAATATAGCCTGAATCAGTTTACAACGCGATATTCTTTTGCTATATTTAATGTAATGTTGGTATACTTAAGTTTTTTCTTTTGATGGAAACGCTTTCTGTTCATCCTCTGATACTACAAATAAACCTAACTGCTTGTCTTTGAACTCTTTCCAACTGTGCAACATGCTTCAATATTATGTTGCTAGCAAATGTCCATTACAATATATCTATTTTGCATTTAGTGCATTTCAATATTATTGCAATTAAAATCATGCATTTTTCAATTCAATTTCAACTATAAAATTGTTAAAAGCACTTAATATATTTCATTTGCACTGTGCCTGGTGTTTAAAAAGACAGTAAGCAACGTTCAGCTAGTATATACCAATATCTTATGCAAATTGGCGAAATTTGAAACAGCACATTTTAGGGATTAAACTAGACATAAAAGTAAAAAATTCAGTCTGTTTGAAGCAGCTTATTAGAAAAAATGATCATTGTATATGGCTGGGGTTAAAAAAGATCATTACTGATAAATAACAATTTTTCTACATTTCAAAATCAATTCCTTGATGCGTACTGAAAATGCAAAAAGTCGACCCACAACTGCACAAATATTGATCTAAAGTTAGTATTTGGAATTGCAGTATTTCGAAAAATCTATTGCTCTTTTATGTTTGTGAAATCTTCAAATTTGGTTGCTGAACCCTTTTTTTGTTTCAAAGCCAATGGAGTTGTTGTAGGACTACAACAAGTTTCATTTAATGAGTATCAATTCTTCATACATAGCGCATAAAATAGAAACTGAAAATCTTCACATTGATACTTCCAAACATGTGAATGATTTAGGAGTTAATATATAGTATAATTTATCGTGGTCATATCATATTTTTCAGAGAATTAAAAAATCCAATATAACATTATTACAACTACGAAGAAATTTACCTTCAAGTCTACCATCGTCTACTAAATTTAAATTATTTAAATCGATTATCATGCCAAGTTTATTTTATGCCTCTCCTATTTGGTATGCAAACTCCACAGATATAGACAAACTTGAAAAATTTCAAAAAAAATGTTTAAGATGGATTAGTAATATGGCATACAAAAATGCTTTAATTTACTATAAACTCCTACCAGTTTCATTATTTCTTCAATTAATGGATGTCCATCAATTAATAGATATAATCCATGGAAGATATGATTTAATTAATATTTTAGACTATGTTTCATTTGAATTCAAAAACAATCGAAAAACTAAAAGTCTACTATTTGTTATAAAGAAAACGAAGAAAAATACTAGTGATCATTGGTACTTTAATAGAATTTGCTGCATTGGGAATTATTTAATTCGGGAATACAATTTTGATTTCTTTGGAAATCCAAAAATAAGCAAAAAGAAAATGTACGATATTCTTTATGAATTTTTAGAAAATTCATATGAAAGTAATGGATGTAAACGATTCTTTTTATGTTTATGCAGTAACTGCAAAAAATCATTTAATTTTTGTAAATATTAATAATGCTTTTTATATTTATGTTATCCTTTATTATTGTATACTTATCTACAGTTTAATAAAGCCTAGTAGTAGTAGTAGTAGTAGTATCATTTATTTCGAATACTTAAACAAAATTTAATCAATTCGTTTCTTGCAATAGAAATTTATTGCTTTCTTTCGATTTTTTTGTAAGGCAAATCGCCAGGCTTTGATTAAAGTAAGCCTTGATTGGACAATGACAACATTTCAAACATTTGGAATCTATGTCAAACAAATATATCGTATCTTTTATGAACTTGCAAATCTGCAACCCAACTTCCAACAATGTTGAGCGATGATCTTCTATGCTTAACAAACCCCTTTCTAAAGAGAGAAGTGCTTTGCTGGCTGGAAAATATTTGCAAGTATTTGATTATTCGTCGCTCAAATCTAAAACATCCCGGGGATTTTTGAAAAATTATCATGATCCTATAAAAAATTTTTAAACGCTTATAGCTCGAAAAATATTAAAACTTTGCTCAATTTGAAAGCACCACATGATAGAGGAGAGCCTATGCGACCTCTTTTTGCACATATCAAGAAAAATTCAAAGTTCTTTGTTGCCTCCATTGGCTCAAAGCCTTTTAAATACATAAACACTAAGCATGGAAAGAATCTTTTTCAAAAATTCGAAATTTTCAGAGAAAACTTGTTAATATTTTCAGCAACCTCTGCCCAGCAATAAGTTTTACTAGAAGTTTGCAAGATTGCATTAAAGTATGTTCCCCAATAGATCTCCCCATGCCTTAAGATTCTTTGTAAATGTGGAAAAACGGTTTTCCCTTAAAATGGACACCAGTTAAGAAAAAGCCTTTTTAAAGTATATTTTTGAAACGCTAACTTAAGTTGTTAAAAAGTAAAACAAAGTTAAGTTTCAACTTGGCAAACATTTAGGCTTTGCTGCAAGTAGAATGAATAGTTTATCGCAAATAGCATTATAAGCGACTTCTTTTGCTGAAAACGGAAAAATGTGTTTACATGTTATTCTCGGGTTTGTCTCAGTATTTTGTTAATATACTGTCAATCCCAATTTTTGATCATTACATTGCTGTATATGTTAAGTGAAAGAAATATTCGAGTTAGTTTAGGATAAAATCGGAAATTTTATGTTGAAAGAATATTACATCCGCTTTTAGGCCTGACACATAATAATGATGAATATGAATAGAGGCTGTATATTTTTTGTACACTTGCCAAATTAGTAAAAGTTAAGAAATCGAAATTTTTAAAAACAGATGCTCAAATATTTCATTAATGTACCTGCAAGAGTCTTTTTTTCAGTTTTTTATCACTTAAATTAAATATACTCTATAACGTATGAAATACTCAACTTGCATGAAAAATCAACAAAATCATGTGTATTCTGTAGTATATTTATAAATTTGTTTAAAATCATGTTCGTTTTTTATGAAATAATGAAACTAACAGCCGATATTTAAATTTATCAACTGCATGCTTGCACACACAGAAACTGACAAAGAAGTTTCCAAAATGATAAAAATTTGTATTGTGAGTGGTAATAATTCCAAGTAAAAGTTGAGTATTGAAATTTTTAAAATAACTTCTTTTAGTTTTCATTGTACCAATACTCCAATAGTTAAGTTTTGTAGGAGGTTTCTTACTTGCATTTCCATTCCATTTCCACAACTATTTAAAATTGCAATAATACTTTTCAAGCAAACCATGATTAATATGTGTAGTTTCACATTCCCATCCCAAGAAGTAATATATTCTTGAATGGCTGATGGTGAGTCATAAGTGACTTTAAACATAAAAAAGCCGGGCTCCTTGATATAGATGTACATAAAAGCATTTTCTAAAGATAAGTACTGTGCACTTTTCATTCATTAACATACTAAGAATTCTAAGCAATTATAAGTGTTTTCAGAATAGTTTTCAAAGCTTTATAGAATTAAGAATTCTCTGAACAAAATTCTATACAAATATTTTACATTACTTTTTTTGATAATTTGAGATTTATATGTGAAAGACAAATTAAACATATTCAAAATGGCTTGACAAGCATGCTCAGGGTAGTGATCTTTGTTGTAATTTTCTACATCACACTGCTAGTATTGTTTTGAAATAATATTTTGCTTGTCAACATATCAGCATGCGAATGTGAGCAATATTCCACTGCTGGTTAAAATGCGATTGTCTTAAAGAAATTGAAGTTGTGTTGACACAGATAAGGTAAATTGAAAACCTGATTAGCATTCCTCTATGTCTAATAAATTGAATTCACAAATTGGCAGTTTAAGTGGACTAAAGGGAGACTGCTACTTGAAATTAAATTTTTGGAAAATTTTTAATAGAACATAGTAATTCACTTAGTCCCAATAGTTCAAAAACAATGATATACAACTAATTCCATTTAGTGAATAAAAAGCTTGAGTTTTTTCTTAAAATTAACTCAACTCCCTGCATATCTTGTAGTGCATATATTCAAGATGCTTTAGATTTCATTAGTGTGGTGTGGCCAGTAGCTGTAGATTTCTCAATGTGTTTAAGTTAAAAATAGGGATAGGGATTTTCATCCCAGTAAACATTTACCGTTGGGTCAACGTTTTTTAATGTTGGTATTACGTTGGCACTTAGTTGGCAATACAACGGTTGGATAGCCAACTATAATACCACTTTGTGCCAACAAAAACATTTAATATATGGTTGGCACAGCGTTGTAAATACAACCGTTGCTACTACCACAGATTGCCAACCAAAGCTCTCGAATTTCATTTAAATTAGTCATTTTTAATGTGCAATGCAAATCAAAACAATATTGTTTATCAAGGTTCTCAATGCGTATGGTTAGGTAATTGTGTGCTTTACTAGATAGCCCTCCTAGATGCGCGCTAATGTAACTTATTAAGGTACATTGGTGTGATACAAAGGATTATATTACATCTTAAACTCTGGATTACAATTAATTTTTATTTTCTTCACGCAATGGTATGCTTAATTTAATGTATAACTATAATGTTCATTACTTATATTTTTTATACATGGGCTTTATTTATTTAGTTGTATTTAATTGTTTTAATTAAAATTTTTAAATTAATCTTACTAATTATTTTATCGAATAATCAACTGGGATAGCAAAGTCACACGGCATTCTTATTACAATACGTCACTCTTCCCCTTAGCATTTACATTGCAAAATTTTTTCTAAAATTAGATATTGTTGTATTTTAGTAACAGAAATGAATCATTCAATAGCAATCTCGAATGGAAGCCCATTCAAAATACCCCTCTTTCAAGTATAATTTTTTAATAAATTAAATACTTATGACATATTTTAGGTGCACAACCGCATATCAGAACTGCAGCATCGAATGAAATGGAGATCCAAGGAAGTCTAAATCCAATGAAAGGTACTTTACAGAATTATTTAGTTAATCCCAATCCAGCAAAAGCACTATTTATTTCTAATTCATTAAATTTATTATATTTATTTTTTGTGATTAGACAATACTATACTGAAAAGACTATGCACAACAGTGACTGAATTGTGCCATAAAGTAGATTTCCTTTCTACGAGATTAGATCATTTATCATCGGCGTTAATAACATCAAACCCTATTCAATCAATGTCCAGTGCTCCGCCAATCAATATCAAGGCTTTATCTACAATTGAGGAATTAGATGCTTTCGAATCTACAGTAAAATTTGCTGCAATGGTAATATTATTTTTATATATGTATCTATTTATATTCAGGTTGCTGCTCTTCACCATACACCAGGAATTAATGATGTGGCAATGACTCGAAATTGCTTAATTGCAATGATATCCAATGGCCTTGCTAAGCAATTAAATTGGGCTGGAAAGGGTGAAAAGCGTGGAATTCAACATTGTATTTTGGTAAAAGTCGTAAAAGGTTTGACAAGAACTTTCGGGTTTTTTGAAATTGTTATTTCAGTGTTTCCAATTTATTTTAGGGAAATGTGTATTTTAGGTGCTGTTTTACAAAGATTTCCACATTCTGACATAAATATCGCAGAAAAAACGATTAAAGACTGGATGCGATATGCTGGAGACAGGTGTGGTGGTCGTAGGAATAGGCATAAATGAACTTCAAATTTATGAATTTTGAATTTTTTTTTAACGTTTTAAAAGCACTATTGTGAAACATGATTTCGATATATTCAGAGGGTACTCTGAAAATGTTAAAGCTGTGATTTTAGTTATTATAATGAAAAAAACAAATCACTATAAAGCGATCGTGTTAATAATGTTTACTTCGTGTAATTAGTAGCTAAGTTTTTGTTTAATTAAAAGAATTCTACATGATTGGACAATGGACAAAGCTTAAATAATTCATACATGTATTTTATCAATACATTTAATTAATAAAAAGTATATATTTTCAATCATTGTATTGTCTATTTAGAATGAAAGCTTCATGCATTGTCATTCAAAACGTTGGTAGCTACAAAAATGGACTCAGAAATTTCTTATTCAAGAAGAACATGCATAAATAGAACTATACCTAAGTGGTTTTTATTGCACCACTTATTATTTAATATTCTTTCTATTTTAGGAAGGAACATTGCACATAATAGCATAGAATGTTATTGGAATTAATTAAAAAAGTTCCTACGTCATTAATAGGTAATGTTCTATAATTAAAATTTTCTTTTTTCTATTATAAATGATAAGAATGAATTATGTCCATTGTCCAATCAACAGCATTTTGATAAAGGTAAGTTTTTCTATTTATCAACGCTATAAATTTTACATATTAATGAGAAATTATAATGCATTTATCGCGATTAATGTAAAAATGTTTCATATATATATATATATATATATATAAAACAGTTATCAAACTTTATATTTTAAGCAGCCAACTGAAAATCCAATGTTGGCTAGGCGTCGCAAAATGTTGCATTTTTTATGGCACCAACGATGCGCCAACAGTTGGGCCAACGTTGTGCGATTATTGCAAGCCAACAGTTGGCCCAACGTCGAACAGCCAACTGAAAGCCAACCGTTGGCCAGATGTCGCAAAATGTTGCATTTTTTGATGGCACCAGTAGTAATATAGAGCGCTACCCCTTCCCAATGGGACACCCTGAAGTTCTCGTAACACCCCATTACTATTTGCCACATGGAATAGAAGTGATTCTATTGAACGCCATCTAGCGACGAAATATTTTTGACAAAACTAAAATGGGCAAACTAATTTTTTAGACAATTTGTTTAGACCAAAGTGAGAATTTTTGATTTTTAGGATTTAGGCAAACTAATATTTTAATGACAAATTTCACTTAGGGTGTGTTTGTTGTAACAATGTTTAAACATGCAAAGCCATGTTTTAAGGAAAACAATTCATAGATCCAAAACCCAAATATTTCAAACGAAAAATGATGTGTTATTTGCATTAGAGCATGTTTCCAAGTGTGTTAATATTGATCAAAACAAATATGCAAGAGGTGGAAAACAACAATTTCTTTGGAAATTGTGTATAAATTGTAAAAGCGCACATTACACAACAACTCTGAGTGATAAAGTTTTTAAGCCATGTTTGTTGTAACAATGTTTATACATGCAACACTGCATTAAGGAAAATAATTCATAGATGTAAAAGCCAACATTTGTATAGACGTATATTTCAACATGTGTTAAAATTTATCAAAGATATAGTATGCAAGAGGTAGAAAACAGCAAATTCTTTAGCAATTGTGCGTAAATTGTAAAAGCACAC
>CABFPE010000155.1:16619-26665 GCA_900660155.1 Hofstenia miamia | reverse complement strand
AACTCTATAGACTTATTGAACACAGTAATATATTGAAGTAGACAGATTTAATATGAGATTAGAATACATCTATTAGCACATATACAGGGTGTCCTGTTTTAAATTGAAAAAGTAAATTGTGGAAAACTTTTGCATTTACAATAAAAAATTGTTGTGCTTTATGTCAAATGAAAGATGAAAGCCGGGGATTTATTTATTGTAAAAATGTAACACATAAGCAATACACAGAAAATGTTAATTATTCAAATAAATCACCTTCGTTCTCAAAGCACAGTTCGCAACGCGTGATGATATTATCAATGGTGTTTGAGTAAAAATGTGGTGAAAGAGATTCGACAACATCTTCTATGCATTCTTTGACAGATTGAATGCTATTGTGACTTTGTGCACAAACCTTTCCTTTCACATATCCCCAAAATCCAAAATCAAGAGGCGACAGATCGGGTGAATATGCGGGCCAAGAAAATGCAGAGTTTCTGCTGATGAGTCTGTCTTTAAAGTGTCTCTTCAGAAAAATCATTGAACTGTGAGCAGTGTGAGCAGTAGCTCCATCCTGTTGCAGAACTGTGGAAGAATATTTCTTTCTTCTTTTTAGTTGAGGGATGACAAAATTCTTTAGCATTTCCTGATAACTGTCGGCATTGACGTTGCCATCAAAGAAATATGGGCCAATTGAAAATTTTTTGGTGAATCCCATCCAGACCATTACTTTTTCAGGAAATTGCTTTACGACGAACGAATAATCAGTAGGCTTTGTGGTAGACCATACACGACAATTTTGTTTGTTGAAACTAGGGTTAATTGAAAAAATTGCTTCGTCAGAGAACAGAATATTGGGAAGAAATGAATGTGAATTATTGTGTTCTGCAAGAAGCTTCTGACAAAAGATTATCCGCTCATCTCGTGCTGCATCCGACAAATATCTTTGGTATGAAGGTTTGTATGGATGTAATTTTAAATCTTTTCTTAATATCGAATGAACTTTAGACTTGGAAAATTGTACTTTGTCACTTATTAGCCGAGTACTACTGCATTTGTTGATTTTGACATGTTCTTCAACAACATTAATGTCTTCTTGAGAGCGTCGCTTTCTGCTGTTTCCTTGAATCAAACAAGATGAAGTTGATTCAAATCGATTTATCATTTTCTTTACAGTATTATACACTGGGGCATATTTATTCTTCTTTATGTTGTTCGCTGTTTTGTATGCACGAATAGCTGCAGTAACATTTTCATTATTCTGGTAGTAAAATTTAACCAATTGCACATTTTGACTAACCGAGTTTAAACTGTCATTCATTTTCTAAAAAATAAATTTGTTGATGAAAATTACAATACATAAACAAATCCACATACCAGTAAAACACAATTTACTTTTTCAATTTAAAACAGGACACCCTGTATATATATATAAATATATATATATATATATAAATTAGTTAGAAATTTCAATAATAAACCTTGTTCCATCAGGTATAAAACATTCCTTGTTGTTTATTTTTTTCCAAGTTGCAATTCCTATCAAGACAAATTTTTCATCCTTATGTTTCTCTTTATATGTTGCAGCAGCTTCTCCACAGATTTTCATGATACCAGTGTCTGTACCTCCTGAAAAGATCCAAGCATTTACTTCCTCAACAATGCTAATAATGCCATTTTTAATATCATCTTTTTGCACAGGAGTTAATTTTAGGTCTTGTGATCCTCCAATTACAGACAATACCAATTTGAGATGTTGTCTATCTATGTTCCAATAGTTTTTATGAGTCATTAGTGTAACAACATCTTTAGGTTCATCTTCTTTAGCTATGCAAACATATGGAACATAACTTTTCTGAGAATGCCCCAAGAAATTTACTCTTCCATATGCTACTGTGTTTTGAAGTCTACCATACTCATTATAAGAATGAAAACATTGTTGTATGAAGCCCTCCTCCTAAAAATTCAATCTATGATCTTACATTTAAAAAGTTATATAATTTTCCACCTAGGTTTTACTAGTAAATAATTGATCTGATAATTCTAGGAAAGTTTGTGTTCAAGCTAGGATTTTGCACCCACATGAAATGAGTCAGGCTATTCTTTGGTTCAACAGCCAAATATGAAGTGCTGCTAGATTTTAAAAGAACTTGGTTTGCTTCAGCCCACCTTACTTAATAGTTGTTCTAAACATATTTATTTTAAAATATCTTACAACTAATAATTTATTTACTTTGTTGTAAATAAATTTAATGGTGGAAAGTTTCTGAGTTAGTTTTGATTTAACATTTAGATTCAAGTGCAATGTAATTCAGGCTAAAGCTATAGAATAATGTACAATTCATTACTCTTTTCAGGCTTCCTGGGTGTGAGGAATCTCAATGACATACTAAATACTATTAATCAGATTTAGTAGATCATCAGTTTATTTAATGAAGATATACAATATTAGAAAGTTTGTAGTCTTAGGTAAAGAAATTGGTTTAATTTTTTTTAAAGAGAGCTTATATTCAAATTATGACACATGCAAATGATTATTAAATGTAGCATAATCCGTCACAATTGCTGCTAAAGAAACCAAGATTGAAAACAATATTAAAGTTAGCAACAAATATGATGAAATTAGCAAACTAAGTTTTAAAAAGCAAATATAATTAATCTGAAAGTAAGTATTAGTCAATAAATTTATTCAACCAAAATCTGAGGAAGAATTGCTCCTCGTAAATTTTAGCACAAACATGCAGATGAGTCAACATGAATTTAAGTTTTGAATGGACAGGTACTTGTTTTTGATCATGCTATAAATAGAAGCAACTCAGTGTTAATATGATGAAATAAATTCTTTGGAGTTATTTCAAATTCTACTTATTTTTGTAGTTTGTTTATATAATTAATATGTCTAGCTAAGTGGTTCATGCTGAGTAGTGGTCAGGATTCCATGACAGGAACAATTCTAGGATATGCACCACTGATCATGAAATGCATTTAAGCTAGGTATATGAATAATTCTATTTTCTAAGGTCTGCTTAGCTAGCTATCTTTTATTTGCAAACATGTATCTGATAACAATCTGATAACAAATTTGAAAATGGCTAGTTAACCAAATGTAAGATTTATTTTAACTATTTAGTTCTAAATTGTTGATGATGTGACTGTGATTGATTTATTTAAAATTAAATGTAGGATAGGATGCTGCTAGTTATTTAGATGTTTTTTATACACATTTAAATTGGCCAATAATTTTCATTAATGGCAATCAAGCATTATTTCTGTCTTTAATTACTCTATGTGGGAAGCAGCTAGTAACATGTCAGGTTGCATAACACAATCAATAGTTTATTCAGTTAATTAATCTATACAAAAACACAAAACCACAAGAGAGTTAAGTCAAATTGTGTCATGACTACTGTCCACAACACTGTAAGCTAAGTTACACATAATGAATATTCTCAGAGCTGAGTGCGGAAGAAACTTCACAGAGGATGTCAAACTGGATTACCTATTGGCATGGAGGACTGCACCAGGCAGATGCCCACTGCAATCACAGTGTAGCATCATCCACATAAATCTCAAATAAGCTGCAAAACGTCGAGCAGAATGGATTAAGATCAAAGAAAAGATGATTAAAAATTTTGTAATCAAATCAATTGGAATAATTTAGATTTATTTATATTATGCAACTAAGAAACAACATGTGTCAAAAAAGAGAGATTAGTATCAGTCGATAAAAATACTTTTGACTAAATGAGGGTCAAAGTCACTTCCATTATTTTTAGCCGCCATCTTGGCAGAAGTTTAAATTTGAATCNAATTATTGATGCAAAATGCCAAAGAAATAACATGTGTCAAAAAAGAGAGATTAGTATCAGTCAATAAAAATAGTTTTGACAAAACAAGGGGGTGAAATTGCTTCCATTATTTTTAGCCGCCATCTTGGCAGACCAGAAGTTTAAATTTGAATCGACAGGTACTTTTCTCAATTTACTATAAATAGATTAAAAACCTTGTAAGAGTTTGATAAAGAATTTTACTTGGAATTCTTATTTTGTTCTACTTTAACGGTTTGAATATTTAATATGATGTCGAGCTAACTGAGCAGTGTTTAGTAGTGGTCTGGATCCATCACAGAGAACGATTCTAGGGTCCCTGTGCCAGGCCACGAAAGTGCACAAAAGTTAGGTATAGGGGTTTTCTCTCGATTAGCTGACTAGCATTTCCTTAGTAGATGTATTAAAATAATTGATTGTCAGCAAACAGTTGGATGGCCAAAACTGAAGAAATATATTAATACTATTTTAGATCTAAATTTATGACCCATAAATGACTGATAAAGTGACCGTACAGGTTTTAAAGTATAAATGTAAGTTAGGAAGTTGTTTGAACAAAATATATTTAAATATGCCAATATATTTTGGTAATGGCTACATGTAATATTTAACAAACAACTAGTAACAAGTCAGGTTGCAAATAGATGGAACACTTTTGCAAAGTAGAGTTTAAGTCAAGTTG
This sequence comes from Hofstenia miamia, assembly GCA_900660155.1. Taxonomy (NCBI): domain Eukaryota; kingdom Metazoa; phylum Xenacoelomorpha; order Acoela; family Hofsteniidae; genus Hofstenia; species Hofstenia miamia. The sequence goes on along the minus strand of CABFPE010000155.1, from coordinate 22,177 downwards.
TGCCATGCCTTGAGTATACACTGAGCTAGGATAGGGTACACATAAGCTGTATCAATTGAGCTGAGAGGGGGCACTCAATCAATGGATGGAATGGTGAAACTGGATGTGGAGATCCACTTTGGGCAGATGCCCATCAGAGATCATTGGATAGATTACCACATGGCTTTGTCACCTAAATAGTGAATGGTTAATTCTAGGTTACATAAGTTAACAGAAGCAACAAGACAAGAAGTATATGACAAGTAAATCCTTACCCGCAGTAACATGACTAATGTTATACAGTAACAGTAGATAAATAGTGACAATGCCTGGTAGAGGATATTACAACAGCATGGAGACTTCACCTAAATAGTGGATGTTGAATTTCTGAGTAACTTAAGTTATCAGGAAACAGCAAATTCCTGTAGTAATTAAAATAGTTAGATCCCTTCCTGCTGAGCATATTAATTATATTAAGTTAATTTACTGTGGTTTTCCTGGATGAAGATTCTACATAAAGATATTAGGCAAAATTTTGATAATAAATGTGATGCTGATTACAAGATTAATAATATGATAAAAAGTGATATTTACACAAGTAACCCCTTTTCAAAATAATTCATGAATAAGTGAAAAACAACATGGTATGTAACAAAAAATGCAATTGAAATAAATATAGATAAAAAAGAGTACAAGTTAAAATGCACAAAAAACAAAACATCACATTAAAATTTATAGCTAAAAATTGATTCACAAAGAAAATTCAAAGAAAAGACATTAAATGCCACTCATGCAGTAAAAATTATGACTTGGAAAGCAAAAAAATCAATCTATGTAATGGAAAATAGGTATGACAAAAAAATTGTATTAACACAGAATAAATTAAATTTGTGAAAATATTGCAAAAGTTTCCTTCTAAAAATTTGCACACACTCTGAAACTCAATGAGTTTGACAAAAGCCATTATAATTACAGTAATAATTAATGTGGTAATAGTAAAAACAATTTTAATACCAGAAAAAGTGTCTCAAATATTAATGAAATATGTGCAAAAAAGAAGTCTACTAAAAAGATTCTAACAAATATTTGGTGCTTCTATTGATAGAAAGGGAAATTGGAAAACATAAAAATTAGAAATGCAAATACAACATTTGAATTATCATTGATTGTAGTGGACATTTATGGTGTTTTATGCTGGCATATGATGCAGCACCATTGCTATAGATGCATGTTTGTCACATATAATAGATTGAAGAGAATAGCAAATTGAATTTTGTAATCAAGAAATAAAAATTATTCTGAGAATATGAATGCTGATTACATTAAGCATTTGAACAGCTATTCACTGAAATAAATAAAACAGTGTTTCATAACAGCAATGAGTCTGCAGCTAGACAAGAGAAAAATTCTCATGGGACACTCTATGGGCAAATGTTGTGTTGCTGCCTTACAAACTCATTCCTACTTTGATGTGTAAACACAATAAACTTATTTTATAGCCTAACTTATATTACATAAAATTCTAAAAAACAACTTTTTTGCTTTTGTTTCTAATTTGAATTCTGCCCTGAAAAATTTTGTTCCTCACATAAAGAGCCCATTAATGTTGAAAATTTAGCCAATGGAAATGCCATGGTAAGCCCAAAATTTTATATATTTATGCCATTTTTGAAAGAATAGTAAAAATCACAGTCATTTTCTAGTAGCAAATATAATAAGTTGGTGATATGCAAACTACACATTTTAACTAATAACATGTATTTTAACTACTACATTATATATACTTAATGTCTTTCTATATTTGGATCTTTTGTCAGTCATAGTATTCAATTTATTTATTAGAATTTTTTAAGAAATATTAATTTATAAAACATTAAACTTTTTATTTTCTAATTTGTTTGCTCTCATTGGTCGGGTCTTGAGTGTGCTCTCAGATTTGATGCGCAATGATTTGTTTGGCAGTGCTACATCCCTAGACGCAGCAATTCACTTTATTGAAAACAAGAAGAAAACGCTGCTCCACCATATCTTTGCAAAGTTAAATAAAGGCACTGCAGCAGAAGCTCTTCTTTTTCTATTAAAAAATTTGTCTTTTCTCTCTCTGATGCTTCAACTCAATGTCTGTCTGAACGTCAAAGTCAAGCAACTGTTCCCTCAATTTTATCAAATGCTAGACCTGTACCTTCAGAATCTTCCTCATTGCTTAGCTATCACTCTTTTCCAACTCCTTCACCAACACCAGAGAAACACTTGATTGAAAATATTCCGTCATTTTACTCACCTTCTCTTTCAAATAAGAAACCTGCAACTCCCAACAAACTTCTTCCAAAAGCTCACAAATAAATCAAACCTGGTACATCTACTCTAGTCATTGGAGCCAGCATCCTAAAGCACATCAGATCACACACAACCTTCTCTCAAATCAAGTCACTTCTGTACACTCCTATCCTGCACATGACACAAAGCAGCTTACAAACAAGATCACATAATATCCTAAAAAACTCTTTTGTCATCAACACTGGTCTCATTGACGCTATAGACACCTCTAACACCAACATCTTCAAGGCAAAGTTAAAGGTTCTCACCAATCAAATCTATCATAAGTTAACGCCACAATATATCCACTTTCTTGAGATCACACCTGTATGTCACAACTCAAATCTTTGAAGAAATCACATCATTAAGCAGTTCAATGAAATCATCAAGAGTCTATCTGCAAACAACATTGTTTTTTCAGTCATTCCTGTTTTCAACAGATTTTTTCTTTCAACTCAAATCGTAAACTCTGATCTACTGGCTCATGATTTAATTCATCTTTGTTGCTCTGGTGTATCCTGCATAACCCACATACTTCAAAGTTCTCTTTCTACTTGGCTATATGTAAACCAATTGTTCTCTAAGACAACTATAACATATACTCAAGGTGTCTTTGCCAGAACATGTCTCCCTCCTCTGTTGCCTACACTGCTCTTAACTCAGCATCTCAACCACAAACTTTTTAATGATCAGGTAATTTTGTTATTATTTTATATTTTTTCAAATTATTGTCAATTTACTTAAAGGGAAACTTGATATATCATTCCATGAATCCCTAAAATCCTTGAAATACCAAAAGTCTAGAATTACTAGAGTGTATTCTAATTATTATGCAATCAAAATCTACAATTCAATATTGGATCATCTACGAGTTCTAGTTACACTCAAATTGAATTTATCAGGAGATATTGAAACAAATCCTGGACCTATTTTCATATTACTTGAGAATATCCATCATGATTAAAACGGAGATATCAAGAACGAGGTCTTATTGAAGGAGTAATTCACCCACTTTGTGATATTCCTGGCACAGATCTTGTAGTGATTCATCTCCAACATTGTCCTTTATTCTCTGATAGCGTAATAAAATGTCCAACCTCTCTTTTTCAGAAAGTTCACTATTTCTGTTTTCTCTATTCATTTTCATTCAAATGATTTTTATCAACTACACACAAGTAATTTATATGCCTAATCCAATACAATGATAATTTTGACCAATCACAAAACTATGTTGATAATTGATTTATAGAAACTACGTGAATGGAATTTCCAAGAATGGAATGGAATTTCCACTGCACAGTATTGATTAAAATTGATGTGACCAGACTTTTAGGACAGAGGGTAGTTCTCTTATTTTATAACTGAATACATCTCAAATTGCATCCTGTTGATACAGTCCAGATGCTAACAAATTAATTACCCACTAGTGGTGGCGGCTTGGCAAACAAATATTTTTTCTGTAACTAAAATAGTCTAAATAAAAAACCATGAAAAATTTATTTATTTGTGAAAATCCTGAGGTGACTTTTCTCAGAAATTTATCTGCAATATTATCATAGAAATAAGATCAGTCCTGCAGTTCTTTTAATAAATCATATTCAAAAAAAAATTGCTAATGATTTCTGTAATTTTTTCTACTCTATTCAGTTAGTCTTGCATTTGCTTAAATTTTTTTTAACCAGAAAATAATTTTTCTGCACAATGATGATCAAAATCCAATAGTTTGCATTAATTCAAATATTTACAAATTTTTAGTAATGCAGTCAATAAATCATACATTTCCAAATATTGAATAAGAATTTTGTTGATTTTTACAAATGAAGGCTTGTTGATGATAAAAAATTTGAGATGAATTACAAAGTTTTTCAAGATTGAGAAATTTATGGTAGTAATTTAGTACATAAAATGGTTACTGAAGGAATCTCATTTAAACCATTCAAAATTATTTAAAACTAATTTCTGTATATATTACATTTGTAGAAAAGAATCCATTTTTGTTTCACAATTGCAATAAATTTTCTAGATTCTGTAAAGGAAAAAATTTTGTGCAAGGAATCTGTGAGGCAAAAAATTTGAAAAAACTATATAACAGGTAGGAGCCTTTCCCAAATATATTTCTGTTTCTAGTACTGTTGAATGTAAAAATTTTTCAGATTGATTTAAATAATAAACATCAAGTTTACTTTTGGGTTATTGAATTGAATTAAATTTTTCACATTGTTCATTAGGCTATGGCTAGAATATGTGAGTTGTCACATTCTTGATAAAATCACATATCTAACCACTAAGATATTTAGCAATGTGATGTGTTTTGTAATTTTTCTTGCTACCAATCACATAAACTAACTGTAGCCTTACAATGGAATTATTTTAATCATAGGAAGAAATTAGGTTCATTTAATAATCTGAGAAATATTATCTTCATTTTTCCAGCAAATGAAATTTGCTATGTTAATACATTTATGACAAAATGAAATAATATATTCTTACATTACTTTATCATTTATAATAGCATCTATTATAAATTCATGTCAGGAAGGTTTTGTCTGACATTTCACTATTGCATATTATGTTGTTGATCTCTTAAAGAACTTGCAAGGATTTTTAAATATTTTATTTTCCAACGTTGATTTTTCAATAGAAAAATTGAAATTGTCTATTTCAAACATGTTTTACACCAAAACCAATTAATCTAAAAAACCATCTATGCTGATTTATTGCTGACTAAGCCTTCCTGTTTAAAACATGCTATTTCATCTTGTTGTAAAACATGTAATGAACTTGCAAATTGAATTATCACAAAACACTTATTTTGAAGCAAATCAATTTAGTTTTCCTATGCTTAGTGGTGTGCAATTAAAATGTTTTAAATTTCTTGAGATGTTTCTTTATGTCTATCTAGAAACAATAAGCAGGCAGTCTTAATTTAGAGAGCAATTAGTTTATCTATTTTTGTCTGATTTGCAAGCTCTTTGCAACATTCTGGAGAAATTCAATTATTCTTTCACAAGTTTTAATATTAAAAATAACTATTGCATAATATGCCAGTATTTATAAATTACAAAGTGCTTTTTTATATAACAACTAATGCTCAAAGTAATGCAACACAATTAATTTAATATTATAATATATTTATTATTATTTAAACAATGCTTGTATTCATGCTAGATTTTTTGCAAAAAAATAGAAAATATTTTCAATTGAAAGTAGTATATGTAAGAATATATATATACATATATATATATATATATATATATATATAT
>CABFPE010000155.1:0-16565 GCA_900660155.1 Hofstenia miamia | reverse complement strand
TATATATATATATATATATATATATATATATTCGTCATATGTACCAATTTTCTAGCTGCTTTTCATCAAACATTTCTCAAGTTTTTGCCTTACAAAGTTTACTCAATATCTAAGTCAATTCAAACTACTTTTTTCTTAAGTAAACATTTAAAATATGAGCAACAGGTTCAATAAATTACTTCCCAAAATAATGCCACTTCCACTAAAAGCCAGTTTCTCAATGTGACTTCTAGTGAGCTAATGTTTGGAAATGTCAGTTAAATTTTAATTCTTTGAAGGTGGTGTCAGTCAAAGGGTGGTTTGGGTGGATTCTCTATTATTTTTTTTCTGTTAATCTGCAATTGGACTAGATGCATTGAGCACATGAGACAGAAATTAAGCCTTAAAATGCTATTACAGTTTGTCACAAGCACTTTATAGCAAAGCTAAAGCAAAACATCACATCTATTGAATTTGAGTTGTAATGATAAGCAATGCCAATTAAAGTATTCAAATTTATTGAAGAACCAGACAAATGATGGCAAGGCTGCTGCTCTTAGACGTGCTCAGATATACCCATGGTTTTTTCAGAAAATAAAATAAATTTAGCTAGACATAACTATTTTGCAAGAGAAAATGAATGAGCAACCAATTATTATGAAACCAAAAGTTTATTGTGAATGCATATAATATTTCCTTGCAAAATTAACAATTAAAACTAGCTATAAATAAAAACAGGTACCAGCAGTGGCAGAAGACACATGGTAGTAATTTACAAATTTGAACAAAAAAATGGTGGCACTATAAATTTTAGGAATTTTTGCCCAACTCGTCATGTTTGATTTTTAACTGAAGGGAACATTGCCTGCTCAAAGCATCACTATGTTGAAGGAAATTCTGTGTCAGCTAACTACAATAAAGTTTATAGTTTATGTATAAGAGTTTATAAATTTTCCATTGGGTGAAGAAGGTTGTACATGTGATCCAGTAGCTCCAAGATACATGTGTCCTTCCAATTTTTGAGAGAGAGAGAGATCTTTATTGCATGTAAGTTTAGCAAAAGTTTCAATATCTGTTGTAGTTATCTTTTTATATTTGTTGTATTTGAGATTGGTAATGTTTTTAGTGATTTCAATGGATTGTCTTAAGTTCTTCTCTGAAATTTTTCATAGAATTTATGATAGAGTTTTTGGCCTTTGAGGGCTATCATTAGTGTCATCTTTGCATCATTGTCTGATGTGTGGGCTTTGCTGGTGTCCAGCCTGGAATCTTGGAAGAAAACTGAAACACTGTGGTTAACAAGTAATGGTATGTATTATTTTTGAAGAGTAAGTTAAGTTTGTCCATTATTAGTTGTGCTGTCATCTTATCTGGATCATCATTACTATTTCAACACATTCGGCAACATCATAGTATTTATGCTGTTCTTGCCAAATGTTCAACCAGCTGAGGTCATTTGCTCCATTGAAAATGGTAATATTTTTTACTTTCTTATTTTCTATTTTTGATTTAAGATCATTTATTTGTGAATAACCAGTAAAAAAATAACCAGCTCTGATACTACAGTGTGGGTTCACCTTTTTTATATATTGTTTCTGGTGTATGTTTAACATCAACATATAAGCAGTTTTCTTGGATTCTTTCTTTTAGAGTGCATATTGCTGCTTTAAATTTTGGTTTTTCTTTGAAGTGGCAGTTGTCTTTGTAATTGTTGAAGCATAGGCTTTGGCTTGGGGTGCCATGGGTTATTGTTTGCATATGTTTGTCTTGGATGCAAGGTATGATGATTGGTAGATCTAGAATGGGAAGTGGAATACAGAATGCATTCTTTGTGGTGATCTTTTTCTCTAGCTCTAGCCAATTTCTGTGAGTGGTAGTGATTTCTGATGTTCCAATGGTGATTGGATTTGATTAGGTTTCTGTTGAGTTCTTTAATGATGGTATGACTGCAAGTTCTTTTTTAAGTGCTTTTGGATTTTCCATTGATGTTGAATCTAGCTGATGAAAACTCAATATCCATGGCTGTTTGCTGTAGGGTCATTAGGCATTCAAGCTCTGTTTTTGTATAGGATTCTGTAAAAAAGTGGGTCATTGTTAATTTGATGTTGGAGATTTTTGTTTGTTGGAAAGAGATAGCTGTGATCCTGATCAGGTGGTTGTTGTTCAGGATATGTTTCTCAATAAAAATGTTTTGATCTTCTCCTTTTGTCCAGACAAGTGTGCTGATGGCTTCTGTTTTAGTTAATTTTCATTAATGACTTTATCTATTTGTTTCTGTAGTTGTGGTGAAAGCTTTAATGTGGCTTCATTGAGGGGCTCTTCTTCTTCTTTAATTTGAATAGGAGTTTAGATGTTAAGTCAATGTATTTGTAAGGGAGATATCTGCTAGATGAGTGAGTTGTTTCTGAATTTATTGTAATAAAACTGAACAAGTACTCTGGGTACTTAGTAGAGAGGTAGCAGTAAAGCAACATGTTTTTTTCATTAATGCTGTGATTTCAACACTTCCAGGTAATCTTGTGTTGAGTGCAGCATTTCCATAGTAAGGGGTAAGTTGCAGTCTCTATATGTTTTGTAGTGGATTTCTGATGTAACACCCACATGTATTTTCTTGTGTGTTTGTGAAAGATGTGATGTCTTTCTCATGAATTCCTAGCTTATTTTGTACTATGATAGGCAACAGTTTTCTGAATGGGTTCTCATAATTAATTACTTTGGTGAGATATTTTTGGAGAGATTGATGTTGTGTATCTTTAGTTTAAGGGGGAGGTTGTGATGATTGTTTTGAGTAGAAGCCAGTTTTTTAGCTTTCTGGGGACTGGTGTGATGGTGATTTCAAAGAAGCAATATTTTGTCATTCATGCATGAGCACTTTTTGTTATTGGGATTTGGATTGAGTTATTATGTGCTAAGAAGATGCTTATTAGCCATAATGCTGGGCTTGCTGTATATCAGGTATATGAGTTTCCTCAAAAATATCTTTTCTGAAGGATGTTTTTTCTTTTTATCTTGATGCTGTGATTAATTGGCTAAGTAATCTTTCTGTGGCAATTGCATAGGTTCAGTGTGGTGATTCAATTTTGAGTTGTGGCCATTGTTCATTATTGTATTTGGTTGCTTTTAGTTCAGTCCATCTTTCATGAATTTCATTTGGTGCATGTTGCAATTGACTGAATGAGAATTTGCATCATATGTCTGTGATGTTTCAACGCATGCAATGGTGATCAAGTATTTCAAAAGTTTGAGCTTAGAGAAGAAAATTAATACCTATTTTTTCTTCAGTGATTATATGTTGTAGTGGTAATTTTCTATTAACTAGAATGTTAATGAATATTAAGTTAGCAATGCTATTTTTATATGTGCCTGCTGTTCTCTGCAATGTTGATTGGTGAATGGTGTGAAATCCTTCACAGTATTCTTCAAGGTTGAGAAATGTATTTGGTATATTTTCACTATCTTCTTCTATATATATGAATATATTGTAACATTTTTGTATTGTCTTTGTCTACTAGTTTTAGGAAGTAGATAATCATGAGGTTTTTCCAATCAATTTTGATCAAGGTGATTTTTTGACAAGCTTTCTCATTCTTTACAAACTTGAAAATGTTTATAAGTGTGATATTGTGTTTGAACATAATGTGTGTTGTGCTTCTCAGGTACTCTCAATTGAGTTGTTCATACATCCATTCTTCATAGAAGATGAATGTGCTAGTTTTTGGCCATTTTTCAGCATCTATTGCTGTATGTAGGAGCACCATGTTGGATCTTGTTTTTTGATATACTAAGGAGATCTGCTGTTATGGTTTTGGTTTCTTCTGAAAGGCTGTTACTACTAATGTGTCACACTTGAACTGTTGTGATGAAGTAAGGGTGTAGCACTTCTCCTTTCTATGTAGAGATTTTTTCTAAATGTTTTTGGTAACTGGCAGATTGTTTTCTGCTATGTTTGGACATTGTGGAACTGAATTGGGATAGATTTCCTAGGATTTGACATTTAATGGGTATCCATGAGATTGGAAGTGGAGAGTGTTTTGACTTCTTGCCCACCCTTTTCAATTAGTAGGGTGTGTTGAAGTGGAAGCAAAGTATATGCTAGCTCCTGAATCTGTACCTGGTTAACTTACATTAGTAAATATATCAGGAGCTGGGAGCATCTCAGAGTCTGAATCTAATGCACTTATACTAACTAAGACTTGAGATGTTCCCACACATGAGTCTTCTTCATCAGATGAGGTATCTGGTTTACACTATTTACTTGGTTGAGGATGTGTTGTTGGTTGAACACATTTCATTATCTAAAGGCAAGGAAACTATGTTAATATGCTATTTGTTATAATCAAAGTTTTGTTTAGCAGAACAATTTGGTTGGCAATTTTATTTGATTAGGTTGCTCAATGTTTTTATTGAGAGTTTGTTCTTCTATTTTATCTACCTGGCTGGTATCACATTGTTCAGTGTTATCATGTATTATCAGGGTGACATTTTCCATTTGGTCAGTTCTAGCATATTTGATGTTTTTTTGCAGTTGCCTTAGATTTTGGAAGTTGGTAATTTTTCTATTGCTTAACAGATAACTGTTGTGTGGTAGAACTTCTTTTTCCTTTGAAAGGGCTGAACCAATTAGTGGCAAATTTTCAAACTTGTTTTTTTTGTGGTAATCACTCCAGGTTGGAACTGGTAGACTTGATCACCTACTTTTTGTGGTTCACCATACATAAATTTGTTGTAGTATTGTTGTTGGTGTATGGTGCTTTTATCAATGTTAGGACAGATGATCTTCAGTTAAGTTTTGTGATGAGATTTTTGCAGTATTCTTGGTCAATTGGATTGTTGTAATCTTTAAATAGAATACCAATGGGTGTTAGTACTTTGTGGCAAAACATATTTTTATGGTGCCATTTTAGTTGTGGTGTGGGTTAAGTTTTGTAAAAGTACTCAAATATTTAGCATTCAAGAAATTTTTTTACTAATTTTCTTTTGTAGTATTGTGGAAGAGCAATGTGATTGTTGGATTTGGATGTTGCATAAAAGACACCACTTTTGGTAAGTAACCATTTGTGTTTATTGAAATATTTCAATGCCAAGTTGTTATCAATTTTAACAATGATTTCCCATAGGATGATATCATTTCTCTGTGGTTCTGCTATTTCCTTTGGTGTTATTTCTTTGCATATTGATATTATCAGTATGTGTTTACTATTTTTGTCCATGTTGATGTCTGTAAGTTGTTTGTACTGGTTGCTGGGGATGAAGTAGAAATTGACCTTTTCACACTCTGGATTTTTCAACTTTCTTTGGTATTATGGGAGAGCTGTCCATAAATCTGCATTGTTGTGTAGTCTTCCTTTTTGTATAGATTATAGAAAAAGAGAAATAACTTAGATACTCAACCCATCAAGCTATTATTGTGGATCATTCCCCTGAATATTTTTTCAGCCAGCATAAGATACTGTTGTCTGCTTGGACTGTGAAAGATTTTTTGCCAATGAAAAAATGTTGGAAGGTTTTTAGTGATTACATAAAAGCTAGCATTTCCAGTTTGGTGGATCTGTAACTAAGTTCTTTGGTCTGTAGCTTTCAAGTATTGAATGAGTTTTTCTACTCTATTTTGTATTTGGCTTAAGGTTGCTCTGATTGTGACTTTACTTGTATTGGTATCTAGGATGAATTTGTTGGTGGAATTTGGGCAATTTAGCATCAGGATCTGCTTCATAAATTTCTTCAAATAATCAAGCTCTTGTTGCTGTTTCTAGCTCCATTCAAAGTCTTGCTTTCCTTTGAGGAGATTCAACCTGTTGTGTGTTTTTATGCTAGGGTGGGGATGAACATATGGTAGAAGTTAATAAATCCCAGGATTCACTGCAGATATTTCCTATTTCTTGGAGGTTGGATCTATTCTATTAGTTGCTTTGCATTATCTTTAATTTTGATGTTTCTGGGTTGGATAATTCTGCCAAGAAATGTCACCTTTTCCATTGCAAAGGAGCACTTTTTTGCATTGATGTGTAAACCAATGTGGTATAATAGGTTTAAATTTTTTTAGTTTTTTGCAATTCTTTTTGATTGTTAAGGATGAGATCAGAATATCATTGATATATGCAGCTATGACATCTTCTATTTTAGGTTGTTCATTGAGAGCACTTTCATAGCATAAAATTGGAACATCCTCCACCTAGCTGGTTACGCCGTGTTTAATCACTGCTAAGGGATGCTTAGTAAACTGCGGGTGAGGTGTTACCCATTTGTTGATCCATCAGACGTCTCTTTCTTACTAACTAGTTACGTTAATTAAGTACTCAGGTAATAACCATCACTGTTTAGGTGACTGGGCAGTATGATGTTTCCTCTTCAGTTGTTCCATGGGCTCCTGCCCGAAGCCGATCTCCACAACACAGCTCCTCCTCTTCCGGAANCATCTATGAATTATTTTCCTTAATGCAGTGTTGCATGTATAAACATTGTTACAACAAACATGGCTTAAAAACTTTATCACTCAGAGTTGTTGTGTAATGTGCGCTTTTACAATTTATACACAATTTCCAAAGAAATTGTTGTTTTCCACCTCTTGCATATTTGTTTTGATCAATATTAACACACTTGGAAACATGCTCTAATGCAAATAACACATCATTTTTCGTTTGAAATATTTGGGTTTTGGATCTATGAATTGTTTTCCTTAAAACATGGCTTTGCATGTTTAAACATTGTTACAACAAACACACCCTAAGTGAAATTTGTCATTAAAATATTAGTTTGCCTAAATCCTAAAAATCAAAAATTCTCACTTTGGTCTAAACAAATTGTCTAAAAAATTAGTTTGCCCATTTTAGTTTTGTCAAAAATATTTCGTCGCTAGATGGCGTCCAATAGAATCACTTCTATTCCATGTGGCAAATAGTAATGGGGTGTTATGAGAACTTCAGGGTGTCCCATTGGGAAGGGGTAGCGCTCTATATTACTACTGGCACCAACGATGGACCAACTGTTGGGCCAATGTTGTATGACTGTCAGCCAACTGTTGGCTTAATGTCATAATGTTTACTGGGATCTGTTATAGCTTTCCTATCACTTGTTACTCACAGATTATTATTAGTACCTTTAGAACAACCATTCCTAGATCTGAAATGCTCTACATTTGTGATGTACTTTTTTGTACAACTCATTTACTTGTCAGTAAATTAGTGGACTATCAATTGACTTTTGAAATAGTTTTATTGCAGACAGCATTGATTGTTCATGTGTACAAACATTTAACATGTACTATTATATCTGTAAGGTTAATATATGTAAGGCAAAATAACAAGCTAAAGCATCACAGTTGCATTCATTCCTTTTATTTACATAGCTATAATAACAAGGACAATCAATGCACTAAATTAATAAGTTATCACGCACACACTATCACTGAGGCAACATTCCACACACTGAGTAATCCATTGGTTTCCACTGCCATGTTCAAGTAGAAGCTAGAGATGTCATCAATGAAGATATCTTCTACAGCACATTGATCTGCATCAGGTCTTGACCCTGTATATCATCAGCTGCTCTCAGTCTAAACAAACTGTTGTTAGTTCAGCATTTAGGAATGCTAATGCAACATTAATTTAGTTCATTAGTTACACAACAAAGTAGTTTGAGAGAGTTCTGGGATCTGTCACACAGTACATATTGCATATACCAAGAGAAATGTATAAGCAAGTCTTAAATTAGTGTGGAATCAGTGTTGGCAAGATTCTACATTATTTTATCAGGTTTGATTATATATTGTAGAGTAACTTGGGGATTTTGTGTTGGTATTTTTAATTGATTTTGTAACTAGTAATGACTTCAGCATTATGTAACATCCTCCACCTAGCTGGTTACGCCGTGTTTAATCACTGCTAAGGGATGCTTAGTAAACTGCGGGTGAGGTGTTACCCATTTGTTGATCCATCAAACTTCTCTTTCTTACTAACTAGTTACGTTAATTAAGTACTCAGGTAATAACCATCACTGTTTAGGTGACTGGGCAGTATGATGTTTCCTCTTCAGTTGTTCCATGGGCTCCTGCCCGAAGCCGATCTCCACAACACAGCTCCTCCTCTTCCGGAACGATGGTTGAGTCTACATCACCATCTCAGCTCAACTGGGATTAATTATGTATGCCCTACGTTAGCTCGGTGTGTGTACTCAAGTAAAGTTGTAACTGACTTAAGCTCAGAGTTGTAAAGTGTTTGTTGTTTTTATTTAATAAAGCAACCGGGCATTGACACTAACTGCATGTAATAATATAACTAACATAGCCATTACCGTAAAACTATCGGCTTAATTATACAGATAATAAACTTGCAGTTTCCTATACCTACATTTAATAGTATTACATGTGAGGTCATTTATCGAGTCAATTATAGTCGAGTCTCCTACATTTAAGAATATATAAATATCCCTAAGTGTCGACTATCCAGTCGTTTCAGGCATTGATTATTTCTTACATGTGTTGATCGGTAGTCAGACTAGGCAAGAATCGAAAAACTCCTAACCGTAACATAGGTGCACTTTCGTGACTGGCACAAAGACCCTAGAATCGATCCCGTGATGGATTCCAGCCACTACTAAACACAACTTGCCTAGCTGCACATTTAGTTAAATAATCAAACCAGATAAAGTAGAAAGAAAAATTAAATAAACTCCGAAGAATTTATTGTCCATCAGAATTATGGTTGAATCAAAGCTATTTATAAAATTTCTCCAAAAAGTACCTGCCGATTTTAAAATTCAAATGATTCGTCTGCCAATATGGCTGTTCATACGTAAGCGTTAGTTTGCTCAATTTAATTTGTCAATTACCTCTTGATCGGCTAACAAGTTTCTTATTTTGACCAATATTAAATCTTAGTTGCATTTTACAAAAATAAACTAAAGTTCACTAACTAAATTTTTACAATTAATTTCAATTAATAATCATTCGACGTTATTCAGCTTTAGTTGCTTTTTTGGGATGATGCTACAATTACATCAAAATTTATTTCAAGTTTAGTTTGCAATAAGAATTTAATGTCCCCTTGCTTTGGTGCTACATATTATTGTTGCTCAATTCAATTTGCAAGGGAAATATAATCACATTATATTCTGTTGTAAACAAAGGCAGGTAATAATTTACAATGTATAAAAATGAGGAACCATTTAGAAATAGTTCAATAGATTTTGTCTAGCTTCAACTTCAGTCTAACCTTTTTATTTATTCAATTCTTTTTCTATATAATAATGATTGTGTAAGCTCTGGCAACAATTTGGGAGTACTTTCTACAAGTACTCACTCAACACATAGTGATTCAGACAGTAAGCAGGATTGTGGACTGTATTAGGTTATGTGTATCGTTAAGTATAGAAATAATAAACCTCTCATTAGATTTCAACAAGTACATGCACTAATAATTGATTATACTGTGATGATATTATACCATTAGTTAACATGAATGCATGGTAATTACATGCTATTATTTAGTGATCTGAGAGATAAGAAAACAAATGAGCTGTTTATTTCATAGTGAGATAGATAATAAAATGTGAGACAAATAGGGCAGCACTTATCAAACAAGTTACACATTTCTCTTTTTTGGACATCACTTTGACTGGAAGCCAATATGAATTGGTCATCCTGGATGTTGTCTAAACAGTTACTAGTTACTTGGATGAATTACCAATGTTTATTATTACTATTCTAATTATTCTAATTTAATGGAACCAGGGCTGTTACAATAAGGTCACTCCTGCAACCTTCTGCCATAACAATGGGTTCTGCAGTGTAATTATCATTCCCAGCCTGCAATTCTACAATGTGTCAATGGAAAGCTAAATGTCAGAGCACATGAGTAGTAACCAGTAGTCCCCAGTATTTTACTAAAGCAACTCTTGAAGCTGACACACATACAGCTATTCACAATGCTGTGCTTTCTGGTAGCTGGGAACTTCCTTCATTGTGCAGCTCTATTAGGTTAAGTCTATGTATAGGGTTTTTACTTCATTGCAGCTTTCCAACTGATTCATTCACTATAATAACTCATGTCATTAAATAGCTGGATAGCTAACCTTAGGCTAACCCATTTTAGATCCAAATTCTTTAGGTGTAATAACAGGCTTTATTACACATATGAGGTGCTTATGAGCCTGATCTATATTACATGTTGTTAATTGTGACTGTCATGTTAGACAGCTTTATTCATGACATTCAATTATGACTGTTAGGTATTCTATTTCTGCTGACTGTATTGATTGTTTGCATTCAGGGTGTAGTTATATCTACTTATATGTAGGGCTAATTATATGTAGGGTTAATAACAAGCTTATGCAGAATGTTTGTGAACTCTCATTCATTGCACTCATCAGTAATAACAAGATCAATCAATAGACTAAATTGCTAAGGATTTACAATACAGAATCACTGAGACATTTCCACACAATAAGCCTTGCCTTTGAGTCACAATCATTTCCACAGTAACTAGTGATGCCTTACCACTCCATGTTCCTATTGAGCTGCAGTGCTTCACTTCAGGTTCTGACCCTGATAACATCTTGCCACTTTCAATCTAAACAAGTTGTTAGTAATACCTTACCTTGCTACAAATGGAAAGCTAGATTAAATGGAATTGTACAGTGGGTTAACAGATTAAAAAAAGGAAATTGTTAAAGCTTTACTGAAGTATGTCTACAAATCTCCTTGTACAGATTCTACATTTATTAAAATATAAAGTAATATAGCTTAATAGTAATAAACTGTTCTCATGTTCTTAATTGTTAACTCACTTTGTCTCAAATTTGTAATTTGTTATTTTTCAGTCTACAATTATTACACAATATAAAAATGTAGATGTTTTTGGCATATTATCAAAATGTTTAGTTGATACTGTATGTTGTAGAATCTGTACAAGTAGATTTATATACATATTCCCAGTAAAACTGTAACAATTTCCATTAATTAATCCATTTAACCAACTGTATAATTCCAATTAATCCAGCTTTCCATTCTTAGCAAAGTAAGGTATTACTAACAACTTGTTTAGATTGAAAATGGCAAGCTGTTATCAGGGTCAAAACCTGATGCCAAGCCCTGAAACTCAAGAGGAACCTGCAATGGTAAAGGATCACCAGTTACTGTGGAAGCCATTGTGACTCACAAACAAAGCTCATATTCTCAGTGATTGTGTGTTGTAATTCCCTAGCAATTTAATGCATTGATTGTTCTTTTTATTACTGATAATAGCAATAAATGAAAGCTTACAAGCAGAATGCATTAGCTTATTATAAGTCCTACATATAGATAGCACTACATGTATAAATAGAAAATGAAACTGTGAGTATATATGAACAATCAATACAGTCAGCAGAAACTAGAAGTTTAACAGTCCTAATCAAAGGTCACATATAATACTGTTTAAGATAACAATTACAATAAACAACATGTAATACAATTTGGGGCTCATAGGCACCTTGTATGTGTAATAAAGTGTATTATTGTAACACATTAGTAATTTGGATCTAAAAAGAGTTAGCCTAAATGTAGCTGTCCAGCTATTTGATGACATGAGTTATTATAGCAAATGGATCAATTGGAAAACTACAACAAATAAAAACCCCTATGTGTAGACTTAACCTAAGAGCACATGGAGATAGTAGTCCCAGCTACCAGCCACACCACATTTTGAATTTCCAAGTCTGCATCTGCTCCAAGAATCTCTTTAGTTGAATCTGGGGACAACATACTACTCATGCACTTAGACATTTAGCTTTCCATTGTCAAATGAAGTAAATTCATCACCAACTAAATCCATTTCATGATATTTATAATCATATTGCATAAGCAATTAAACAATTGGCATGTACCTGTTCATAGATTCAAATTTGTTCATCATCTGCTTTTGATTATGCAATGTCATCTAATTAACTATAGTGGTTTTGTCTTTTTGATTTTGCCAAACCATTTTGATGATAAACATAATATCAAAACTGCACAATTGTTTTATAAAAATTAAAAAGATAATAATTGTGTTTTGTACAAAAGTATAATTAAGTTAATTACTCATAGGCTTAGTTACTTCCTATATTATCATTTTAACTTAACACATGTGGCAATGTGATTAGCATGGCAAAGCATAGCTGGTGCCATATTGCAGCAGCTTAACTGAAACAACTTCAGAAAGTAGTCAGTAAACTTAAAAAAGGCAATTGTTTGAAGACACTACAAGTTAACTCTAAATTGGATGCCCCATTGTATGTGCGCTATGTATCTTAAAAGCTAATGTGGCAAAATCCATGTCTAAATTATTTTTCATGCATAATTCATATAATTGGGCTTCTTTAGGCTTTTGGTGATTGCTGATTAATTTTGTATGTCAATAACCTTTATCTAGTTTGCCACATAATCAAACAAATAAGGGCATCATTTAATGCATACAATTATTTGATAGGTGATTGCATAGTTGTTGTCATCTACAAAACAACTTTGTATAAATACTCTCACTGTAGACCATTTAGTTAAACAATATTTTTTGGAAACCTTGCTATATGTTTCTATAAAGTTATTAATGATTGCTTAGATTATTTATTTAGCCACATAAGTGGCCGTGGTTTAGGGGAATGCCTATTGCTAAACCAAATGAAAACTTTTTATTTATGGGCATAGGGTTAGGGCTAAAATCCACAAAGACATAATTAGTACATATGCATATGCTTACTCCTTTCTTTATTGAACTTTCATATAGGAAGAAGGGCTCTCTTTTAGAGTCTTGCACCAATGTCCAGAAAGCTATGAACTCTATTTGTGCAACCTCATTTTTACCTGAGTACATAAGGTTAAAGACATAGCAGTTATTCCTGATTAACTGGTGGAATAAACAATTCACCTAATGGCCAATGCTATTGACAGTTAGCTATAAAGGACCTATGCCATTGCATCCTGATTCTACATGTTGATTCTAATTTGTTTTAAAGGAAGCTACAACAATCTGGATGGGCACAACCAATCAGACAAATTCAGATAACTGCCTAGCATTCATCTGGTTTATCATTAAAAGTACACAAACACAGGCAAAATATTGGTCAATTCTCTCAAATGAAAATGTTGGAAGTGGAGACAGACTCTCAAGAAAACCAAGGTGAGAAAGTATATAGACAGAACTGATGTAAATGACAAATGCAGGCTATGTAAAAAGAGTAAGTCAGTAAATAATCTGATATCAGAATATGAGAAGTTTGTACAAGAAAAGTATCAGCAAATCATTACAAAAAGAATACATAGTACATTGTAGCTTGAGTAAGGAGTATAGGTTAAGACATAATTAGCAGGAGCATAAAGCACAAGAAGTCAAAAAATGGGATATTGTGGAACTTCAACATGTTGACTGACAATGTTATTGAGTCAAGAAGGCCATATATAGTAGGTTTAGACAGAGGGAAAGAATGGGAAAAGTGATAAAAATAGCACTACTAAAGGACAGAAATGTAGAAAGCAACACAAATGATAAAACAAACAAGTAGAGGGAGATTTTTATAGTTGAAAAAAGTTGAATTAATCCTGGAAATATTTGGAGCACTAGGTGAATTAAGCAAGAGAGTGAGATACTTGGAGTAGCAGGAAGTTAGTAGCTGAAGAAAAAGCATTCAGCTTAAATAGTCTGTACATGCTAAAACAAAAAATGGGAAATGCCTTCAAGGTGTGGAAGAAGCAGAAGCACTGGAGCTATAGAAAAAAGTAGTGAAGAAACCTAAAGGATCATTACTGGAAGTCAGTATGGAATTAGAGAAGAAGAGAACTGAGACTACCACTTAGAATATTTATTTCCTAGCACTAAATTAAATCAACTTCCATTATTCAAAACAAAAATTCAAAAAGCTTGATGCAATTTTGGAATAAAATTATGATATTTATTTAACAAGAAACTTAATGAAATATGCTTTATGGAAATTTTTACTGGTATTTTTTTAACAGATGAAAACAAATTCATTTAATCCTACCATATAAAAGTGGATAATTCTAGAATATTATATTGCAAACATATGCATTAAGTACTCTTAAACTTGTACTTAAGAAGATTCCTTCACAAAAGGAGTGTAACATAATTCAGAATCATGTGTGGTCAAATTAAGAGAAACAAAGGCAAGAAAGAAGACTGAATTTTTGATATAAATATTAATTGTAAAAACACATGATTAGGATTAGTTAATTATTTGTAAAATTTATAAGCAGTAATTTTTCTATTAATTAATTGGCAGTACAAAAGGATATTTGACAATTGGTAAGAAGGCAAAGTCGCAAAACGCTAATTAATGCTGACGTGCGCAAGGTGGCAGACGAAAGATAATCAAGGATTAATAAATTGTCAACAACTCAGCAATAACAGGTACTAGCCAAATATTTGAGTGTTTAAACAAATTTTAGTATAAAAGCTGTGCAATATTATATTTTGTTGATGGCCGAAATTTATTGGATTTACTTCGTGTTCTTTTTGTCAGGTTTCTTTATTAATTAAATGGAAAGCTAAAAACGTTCNTGACTGGCACAAGGACCCTTCGAATCGATCCCGTGATGGAATCCAGCCACTACTCGACACAACTTGCCTAGCTGCACATTTTATTAAATAATCAAACCAGATAAGAGTAGAATGAAAATAAAATAAACTCTGAAGAATTTATTGTTCATCAAAATTCTGGTTGAATCAAAGCTATTTATAAAAATTCTACAAAAGTACCTGCTGATTTTAAATTTCAAATGATTTGTCTGCCAATATGGCTGTTCCTACGTAAGCGTTATTTTGCTCAATTTAATTTGTCAAATGTTTCTTGATCTGCTAACAAGTTTTCTTAATTTGAACAATATTACAGCTTAGTTGCATCTTACAAAAATAACTAAGATCATTAACTAAATTTTACAATCAATTCTGATTAATATTAATCATTCGACGTTGTTCTTCACTTGCAGCTTAGTTGCTTTTGGATGATGCTACAGAAATCTATGCATAGGCAATATTTATCTCCTTGCTTCACAAATACTGTTGGTGCTGCATATGGGCTCTCACTTGGGCAGATGATCTTATTGTTGATTAACTCCTCTAGTATGCAGTTATATTCATCTATCATCTGCTCTGGTAACCTTCTGACTGGCAGCTTAATGGGTTTGTCCATCATTGTAACTATCTTGTGTTTCTTGCCTACTGCTTGTCCCATGCTTATCTCTCCATAATTGAATATATGTTTGTGTTTTTCCAACATTTTTCTCAATTTCCTGATTTTTTGCTCTTCCAAGTGTGGGTAATCTTCATTTCTTATTTCTGGTGTTCTCTATGCATCTTCTTTGTTTGCTTTCATTCCTATGCCCTTGAGTCAGCCTTTGGGAGTACTTGCAACTTTGATGATGTTTGTCCACTCACCCTTGAGTCAGCCATGTGGAGTACTGTAACATCCTCCACCTAGCTGGTTACGCCGTGTTTACTCACTGCTAAGGGATGCTTAGCAATTGCGGGTGAGGTGTTACCCATTTGTTGATCCATCAAACTTCTCTTCCTTACTAACTAGTTACGTTAATTAAGTACTCAGGTAATAACCATCACTGTTTAGGTGACTGGGCAGTATGATGTTTCCTCTTCAGTTGTTCCATGGGCTCCTGCCCGAAGCCGATCTCCACAACACAGCTCCTCCTCTTCCGGAACGATGGTTGAGTCTACATCACCATCTCAGCTCAACTGGGATTAATTATGTATGCCCTACGTTAGCTCGGTGTGTGTACTCAAGTAAAGTTGTAACTGACTTAAGCTCAGAGTTGTAAAGTGTTTGTTGTTTTTATTTAATAAAGCAACCGGGCATTGACACTAACTGCATGTAATAATATAACTAACATAGCCATTACCGTAAAACTATCGGCTTAATTATACAGATAATAAACTTGCAGTTTCCTATACCTACATTTAATAGTATTACATGTGAGGTCATTTATCGAGTCAATTATAGTCGAGTCTCCTACATTTAAGAATATATAAATATCCCTAAGTGTCGACTATCCAGTCATTTCAGGCATTGATTATTTCTTACATGTGTTGATCGGTAGTCAGACTAGGCAAGAATCGAAAAACTCCTAACCGTAACATAGGTGCACTTTCGTGACTGGCACAAAGACCCTAGAATCGATCCCGTGATGGATTCCAGCCACTACTAAACACAACTTGCCTAGCTGCACATTTAGTTAAATAATCAAACCAGATAAAGTAGAAAGAAAAATTAAATAAACTCCGAAGAATTTATTGTCCATCAGAATTATGGTTGAATCAAAGCTATTTATAAAATTTCTCCAAAAAGTACCTGCCAATTTTAAAATTCAAATGATTCGTCTGCCAATATGGCTGTTCATACGTAAGCGTTAGTTTGCTCAATTTAATTTGTCAATTACCTCTTGATCGGCTAACAAGTTTCTTATTTTGACCAATATTAAATCTTAGTTGCATTTTACAAAAATAAACTAAAGTTCACTAACTAAATTTTTACAATTAATTTCAATTAATAATCATTCAACGTTATTCAGCTTTAGTTGCTTTTTTGGATGATGCTACAAAGTGTTGATC
>CABFPE010000154.1:1372945-1399714 GCA_900660155.1 Hofstenia miamia | reverse complement strand
TATATATATACATGCAAATTATATTTATGTGATTTTATTGCGGTAAATTGAATTTATTTCCGAAGCTAACTACATGGATTGCTTGCATTATCACACAGCAATAATGATCTTTGACACCTAAGTAATATTTGCTTTACTTATTTCAATAAATTTACTCTATGTTTTAATAAGTGTAAGCACATTTCAACTAGAGTTGAAATGTGTTTTCTTTAAATGTTACCTTAAGTTAATTAGCAATCATATATTACTATTTTTAGAGTTATTACATCTTTAGTTAAATTTAATGCTCAACCTTAAACATTTTTTTACTATAGGTTTGTTGCTAATTCTAATTTATACATTGTTCAATAAATATGTTTTAAATGTTAAATACACTTTTGAAAATATATTTATTGATTTTTGTTCTCTATATATACCTTGGTTCAAAAAAATGGCCGCGGCAATATTGTTGAAAAATGCGTATAGCTCGAAAGTGGCAAATTTTGGCGAAATGTGGCAAAAATAAAAAAGTTAGCACGTTGAACAGACTTTGTCGCCGTGTGAATCAATTGACAGATACTTAGCTGGTGAAAATGCTACACATCATTCTTCAACACAAAATTTTGAAATGCAAGCGAAACGCGATTTACTTGAATTTCTCTATTTCAACGTTATCGTTATAACGAGTTAGCTGGGACATCCGTCGGTAAATCCACAGTTTTCCGAGCTCTGAAATCTCAACATGTAATTTTGGCAGCGGTAAGAAAAAATTTGATGGGTTCTACCCGACGCGTTTGGGCCAGTGTCTTGAAAACGAAGGAAAATTTGTGGAGAAATGAACTGGGACAGAATAGGCAAGACAAAGACGCAACAGACTCATATTTTCTAATATTATTTTGTTTGATCAATGCTTAGAAAAATCTATTATTTCAGCGGCCACTTTTTTTGAACCAAGGTATACATGTATTAATATTATATTCTAATAAATTGAAAATTCAATTCTTAATTTTCTAAGATATTCTTTACTTAAAAAATAAATATACAAGAACTATACTTTATATATATCCGAAATTCTAACATATCTCAAAAGCAATGCTAAATTAAAACTTTTCTTAAAGCAATATACATTGTGCTTAACAAATAACAAAAAATATACAATTAGTTTATGGCGATCCTAAATTCAAACATTTCGCCAAGCAATATGTTTTCTACTTTACAATTAGAAGAATAGTGCAGGAACAACTTTGTTGATGGTAAGTTTGAATATTTCTCCAAGAATTACACGTTTTTTTAATTAAAATTTAGAAGAAATATACAAGAAATACTTTATGGCCATAATGCATATTTGATCATTTCTCCATTCAATTTTTTAGTCATTTACTTTCTGAAGAACTTTATGAATCATTTATAAGTACAGGTTCTCAACCATTCAGATTATATGACCTATCAAGATTGCATAACTGTAAACATCCACCCATACGGCCAATTCAACTTCCAAAGCACAAATTTAACGAAATTGTTAGATAATTTATTTAAATATATTCCGAAAGGTTAATTCAAACGACACCAACGATTTTTAACAAAACTAGAAGAAACATGAAATTAATGTTAAACGTTTTCTAGTAAGTTATGACGTGAAGCTATCATTATCAAATATTCTATTAAAGAAAACATTTAAACTTATCAAGTTAATACCAGAATATGAAATAAAACGTCATTAAATTTGGTAAATATGTGCTACATAAGCATCACTTTTCTATTTAATTTTGTTTTTTATTGCTAAATTAAGAATATAAAATGATTCAATAAATGCATCAACTTCCCCCATTTCTGCTATGTCAAAGGACAGGGTTTTGCAATAAATAATTGAAAATACAGGGAGTACATGCTTCACTTAAGACCTTTTGCAATTTCCAGAAAATGAGCGTAATGACATTTTTAGAGGCTTTACCATTACAAAACTAAGAAGCAGATTATAAATCGAAACTGTTGAGAAAATCATGTTTCTGAACACTTAATGAAATGTCATTGCTTACCCTTTTGAGGTCAGGGCTATTTGGTCGAGTTAGTTAGAATGTAAACTTTATATGGATCTGGTCTATAAACAAAAAAACATCTGACATTTAAATGATATATTATGCAAATTACCAAAAGCAAAAATAAACACGAATTTAAAAACATTTTCTGATCATATGAAACAAGATGCGAGCAAGTTTATGGTGTCATACGACATCAAAAGTTTATAGTTTCTCTAGAAAAAAGCAATAGACATAGTAATATAAATTTTAAAAGCAAAGTCAACGATTTATGAACTAAATTACGAAACAACAAAAACGCTATTAATGATTGAAACAAAAAAGTCATTAATGGAATTTAAGGGAGAATTTTACTTGCAGAAAGATGGCTTAGCTATGGGTAATTTATTAAGCCCAACCATAGCTAACATCTATTTAAACTATATTTACAGGAATTTATAAAAAGCAACTGATACAGGTTTTAGTTTTAAATTTCAATTCAAATTCATTTTTAGCATACAAAATAGCTCTAATTAAATCAGCAATACATCGAATTTTTGATGTCTCAATTTCTTCTGACATCATAAACTAAGTAAAAAAGAACGAATATCCAAGCAATGTTATTAATTTATTAAGGAAAGATTTGGTGAAATATTGAAGAACAAGGCAGGAAAATATTCGAATAATTTTGAAAACACTTTTAAAAATGAATATAGAGGTATAAAAGCACACAACAGATATGCTTAATCAAATACGAAGAATAAATTATATAAAAGAAAATAATATTTTTTAATACAACGCGAAGGCTTAGTCAAAACCTAGGAATAAAATCAATGACAAAGATATCCGATAAGTCCAATGTTATCTATAAAATCAATTGCATCTGTGTTGAGGACTATATTGAACATAGTAGCTGAAAATTAAGCAGAAGAATAAAAGAACACGAAATTAAGTCAACAATATCAGAACACCTGAAAAATTTCGAATAAATTATGACATTAAAATTTTAAGATCAACCATTCCTAAAAATTTAAAAGAAATATAAAATATATACATAAAATCAATGCAACCAAGTCTTAACAACAAAGATGATTACATATATGATTAATTTAATGATGCATTATTTAGAAGGAAAGTTTTGTAAGTTGACGATGCTCAAGTTCAGAGAAATATATCTTTTAGTCCGAATGTTTTTACTAAAGTTCTATATATAGCCAAGTTGCTAGCTTAAGATAATATTTAATGCAGACTGGATTATGGAAATTGCTTGTTTCTTAGTTGTTGCGAGAAGGAAACACTCTAGATTACAAGGCATTCAGAATTGTTGCGCCCGGTTCGTCTTTGCTCAACCTGGCAGATATTCTACATCTAGGCTTAATGAACTACAGTGGCTTCGTTTAATGAGCGAGTGAAATTCAAAGTGCTTGCCATCGCTTATCGATCACTTTACTCCAACCAATATCCTCTTTATAATTGAAATCTTCTAATATTCCTAGGAAATGGCGAGTAGGTGGTATCACAACTCGCTATTTTTATCTGATGATGTGGAATCGACTCCCTGATTACTCGAGAAAAATAACATCACAGAAAGAGTTTAAAAGGAGGCTAAAGACATTTATATTTTATAATTTGTTTCAGGGCTATGCTAAGGGTATAACTACAATAAATCTTAATAATAGGACGGGCCTAATTTTTTTCACATCGTTCACAGCTCTGGCTTATGTCATTAAGCATTCATCCCAAAATGGCTGCTCTTCAATTTTGACAAAACCTGTAGTTAAAAGATGATTAAGTGAACCTCACAACAGTTAAACTCGTAGTCAATAGATATTGGGGCGAATATAGTGCAGTAAGAGCTCAAAAATTTCTGATAGCCTGGAATCATAGTGAGCGTTGACTGCAATTCCAGAACATTTGAAAAAGGATTTCTAAGAGCCCAACAACCCTAATATTCGATGTCAAGCTGACCTGACATTCGAATGCAAATTTATCTATGAAAATGTTATTAAAAGTAATAGCTTTTTACAATAATATGTGTGTAAATAGAATAATAAGGAAAGAGTTCTTTTTATTTTTTCTCATTCATCGTGCAATCAATATTTTAAGAAAAGCAGAAAAATATCAGGGTTAAATAATCTTCTTTGACACTAAAGATATAAAATTATTTCTCAACGAGAAGCTTGAAAATAATTTTTAATTATGATTGCATAAGCTTGGAAATTTGTTAATACTTGTTTACTGAACATTTGTAGATTTAAAAGTTTATAGATATTGTGCGTTTTCTGCTTGAGCATTTCTTAATTATGTTGTTTTTATTATAATTTTAGTTTGTAATGTGTTTTTTGGAAGTTAATTATATTTTGCGCTCTTTTGTTTTTATTGAGTTTTATTACTGAATGATATTGTTTCGAAGAATGTTTCAGTTGGTGTTGGCTATGAATTTTGTTGTATGCAATATGACGCAACAATATCTATTACGAAATTTCTATTAAAGGAACTAGTATTAAATCCATTTGAAAAATTAAAAGATAAAAATTTTATTGATACAAAATTATAATTACAATCATTCAAAATCATTTACACATTTACAAAATCCAATTATTTAGTTACTATTAACACAAAATTTATAAAATTAATCATGGAAAATCCACATTTTCTTTCAAATTTGTAAAAATTCTCTAAAAAATGATTTATTGTCTAACAATTTAGGTGCAATTTGGAAAAAATCTATTACTAAATTCATAAATTTGAGTGAATATTTATTTCCGAAAACTTGGGTTCATAAAAATTATTTAGCAGAGCAGAAAAAATTACTTCTGTACAGAAAAAGTAGAAATCGGTTAAGTTAAAAATTTAAATTATAAATATTAACTTTTACAAAGTTTTTCCAAGCTATATTTCCAATCGAAGTTGTGCATCTACATGATGTTATTATGCTTAAATTATTTCCTTAAAATTTTTTGAATATACTAGTTAAGCAAACTTTTCTAAGCTTTATTACTATAGAAGTTATTCAAATACCTAAAATTCAAGATATTTATATACTAAAAAATTCTGATGTTCAAATTTAGGACAATAATATTATACATGATTTTTTAATAAAATCAGAGTCACTATCCAGATCTATTATGGTGTACAATAACTGAGATGAAATCATTTTGCATTTTTGGTGGTTTGCCAAGTTGATCAATACATTTTTTCAAACTTTCTACAAAAATGTGAATTTATATCTTGCTTATACTCACAAAATTAGAAATACTATTTCATAAATTTGAGTCGTACTTGAATTTCAAACTGAGATAGTATCTTGATTTCAAAACTGGTTTGAAAATATTTAGCGGGGAATTTCAGTTTTGCTGTAAATTTTGTATAGATTTTTTATAATCATTAAACATATTTTTCTTATATTGCGCTGTCAGTTGATATACAACATGAATCATTTTTCACATTTCTTGAAAGCAATTTTATAGCAATTCTACTCTGAATGAATACTTAATATATTCTCTATTTCCTATTAACAATGCTTAAGTTATTCTCACTATGGAATCCTTAAAACTCTAATTATGAATGAATAATTTGTATCTTTTATATTGTGCTGAAATATAATTTAAATACAATAAATTTACTAATATTTGCAATAGAGCAAATCTGTTCCCTGTAAGTAATTCAAATGTTTGCAAGAAGAATGAGAATAAATTTATGATCTTATGTAAGTTTGAAATTTTTTTCTCCATAGTAAACACTTTTCAAAATCAGTACAAAGAAACGAAATAGACCAAAATAAAGTCTTGCAACTCTTAGAATGTAATCTAACTGTTCTGGTTAAATCTACAATTTGAAAAGAACGTGTTGAGGAAGCATTAGATGAGTAATCTTTAGATTGCAAGTAAGAAATTCCCATTCATTTTCAATGGATCTATAGTGAGAAGACTGAAGACTTGCCATGCTTGCTTATGGATCGTTTTATTTGGAACAAGATCCATTCCAGGTCCGCAGAATTTTTATGGATCAATAAATGGATTTCCACGGATTTATGGATTTCTAATATCAAGTCATCAAAGAAAAGCAGTTATTATTGATATTGACTGTACTGCATATAATTGCTGCAGGCTATTTTTTCAAGCAATTCATAAGAAATAGCATGCTTATAAGATACATCGATCAGATAAATTCTGATATTTACCACAATTGCATGCCTTTGATTGAAAGTTAGTGTTCTGAGACAAGAATATAAATATTATTTGTTATTCTTAGCTTGTATTAAAAATTGGATACAATAAAATTGAATCACAGATATGTTGTTACCAAGATATCAATTGCATTTGGCATAATGTCTTTAATTACAGATCAATCAATAACTACTTATGCAGACCTGTCGGCATTTATCTAGATCAGCTTTCATATTTTAGAGGTCGCAACTTCTCATATTTTCGTACAAAATTACTTTACTGTGCACAGTTTCTTGTCTACACTCGAACGAAATCCACAAAGTTTAAATTGCAATAACTTGCTTATCTACAACAATCCATGAAATAACACATTGTACTACAATCTTGTTATGTTAAAAAACATGTTGTGGTTCTAAAATATTTAAACTTAAACAATATTTTAGGGATTGCCCACTAATTTTTAAAAAAAAAATAATTTCTATTGAATTAAACTAGAAAATTGAAAGGCGAAATGCAGTTCGAAATATTTTTTAATCTCCGAGGCAAATATTTCGTTTTGCATGAATCTAAAGAGAAACATGAAGAAATTATGACATCAACTTTGCAGGGAGAAATGGAAATGAACATCCAAGATATAAATTGACACTAATGAAATTTAGATTAATGTTGAAAAGTAAGGGAAATTTTAAAATGTAGATATTATAAAATAATATAGCTAAAGAGACAATACTAGGGTATACAAGTGAAGAACCATGAGAAGATGAAGAAGAGTTGTAGAAGATCAATAAAAGCATTCATGAAGAAAGCCTAAAACCAGCTAGAGTACATCACACTGTTTTCGGCGTATTTTGGGAACATCATTGCCAAGGACGTGGGGGCTTCACGACCGAACATGGCTTTGAAGGGGCTCACGCCAGTGGTTGTATGAACTGATGTGTTGTAAAAGTACTTGACGCATTCTATAATTCGCCTCCATTGCTTTCCTGCAGCTCGGGATAACACTACAAAATCAATTTTATAAGGGTTTGGTTTAATTGTTCCACCAATCCGTTTGCTTGGTGATGGTAAGCGGTGTTCAGTTTGTGGACCACTTCTAGTTCTTTCATTAAAGCACGTAAAAGATTACTTTCAAACTGAGGACCTCTATCGGAAATTAATTTTCGCATGGGTCCATATTTCAAGATCCACTCTTTAATTATTTTGTCAGCAACTTTTTCTGAGTTGTGCTACTCAAAGGAATTATGTGGGCGAATTTGGTAAAGTGGTCTACCATCACGAGTAAATACTGAAAACCCTCGTCGTCTTTTGATAATTGTTCGAGATTGACATGCACTAACTTGTTAGGGCTTTCTGCTGACCACAATTCCAGTTCAGCTCTTTGTTGAGGGAAATGATTGATGTTGTTGAGTAAGCACTTTTCGCATTTATCAATGACATCTGTTATGGTAGCTTGTATTCCAGTGGTGACGTATCTGGAGTTGAAGGTTTTCTCAGTCTGGAGGATGCCCAGGTGACCTCTCATGGACTCTACGTACGAGATCCCTTTTAAAATACTCAGGAATAGCAAGTCGATTGTTGTGTTTGCTCTTAGCATACAATAAACCATTATCGTTTAAGTGCCAGTTGTAACGGTTGAAATACTGATTTACTTCCAGAGACGTGGGGAAGTACGGATCCTTCATCCTTTTCATTATTTGGTCCAATATCCAGTGTTGATAGCGAACTATTTCTTCTTCAGAAATTTCCTCTCTCATAAGGATGGCAAGGATGGGTTTTCCATTTCTGTCTGCATTAATCTCGGGTATCAGTTGATACTCAGTGTGGGGGATGAAGGAGAAAGGAACCTTCTCCCCATTTGGTTTCTTGAGATCTCTCTCATAACTCGGCAATGCAGTCCAATAGTCGGCCTTCAGATGGAGCCTGCCTGGACGATGTCTGATTGTGAATGAAAAGTCATTTAAGTACTCTATCCAGTGGGCAACTATGTTCAATTTGTCGCCACTAAATTTTTTCAGCCAGGTGAGAGCGCTGTTGTCAGTTCTCAAGGTGAACTTATGACCTATTATGAAATAGCGAAATTTCTTCAGTGATTCAACTAAAGCAAGCATCTCACACTTAGTTGCGCCATAGTTTCTCTCCGAGGCCCTGAGTTTTCGACTAAAATACTGAACAGGACTCTCGACTCTGTTGATTTCTTGGCTCAATATCCCACTAATAGCAACAGTACTTGTGTCGCAGTCAACGATAAAATCCTTAGTGTAGTCAGGAGTATTCAGGGATGGTATCTTTTTGAGCTCAGCCTTGATGCCTTCCAGAGCTTCTTGCTCCTGCCACGTCCACTTGAAATCTACAGACTTTTTTAATAAATTCGAGATAGTTTTTGTCTTCTCGGCCAGGTCTGGGAGAAACATTCCATAATAATTAAGGAAGCCCATCAATCACTGTATGTTTTTACGGCTTCGTGGCATTTCAATCTTTTCCAAGAAATCTTTGGCATTGTTCTTTATAGAGATCTTGCCTGGCTCAACGACTTGGCCAAGAAAAATTACCTTCGTCTGAGCTAATGAGCACTTTGTTCCATTGACTTTCAATCCTGCCCTCTGTAATAGATCTAATGTATGACCAAGTTTAGTTAGATGTTCCTCAAAAGTATTGCTGGCAACCAAGATATCGTCTATGTAAGCTGATATGCCTGGTTCAAGAAGGTTAGCATCATCTTTGAGCACCTTGGTTACATAGCATTGGAAGGTAGCTGGCGCATTACATAGGCCAAAAGCCATGTATTTCCACTCGTACAGACCGTAAGGGGTAATGAAGGCTGTCTTGGGGATGTCAGAAGGGCGCATAGGTACCTGCCAGTACGCTTTGCACAAATCAAGGCAGGAAAAGAATTTATATTTGCTGGCGTCATATAGGAGGTCTTTGATCCTAGGTAATGGGTAAGCATCCTTAATTGTTATGTCGTTAAGTTTCCTGAAGTTGATGCACAGCCGATACTTCTCCCCTTGTTGAATGAACACAGTAGGAGCAGCATATGGACTATTGCTTCCCTGGATGATACCACTTTCAATCAAATTGCTAAGGATCTTTTCATATTATGGTTTTAAATTTTCAGGAACTCTGCACACTGGCAATCTGATGGGTCTATCATTCTTGAGTTCTATAGTGTGCTCCTTGCCTACTGCCTGACCAACACTTATGGTCCCATAGTTAAACATGTCGTGTTTACTATGAAGTAAAGAGAGTAACGATTTTCTTTCTCTCTGGTTAAGATGAGGATGGGAGTTGTTGGTAACTGCCGGTACCTTAATCGGACTTACTGGCTCTCCCAGATCATGAACTGCAGTGCATATCAGTAAGCAGGTGACAGGGATGTTTTCAACTTTGACTGGCACTCCTACTAGTTGCAATTGAGAAACTCCAATCTTGACGGGAGAATTTGCTCCATTTAGAACAGTAACATGTGTTTTTCCGTTTGTCACTCTGCATAAGTCTGGCAAAAAAGAGATTCCACGCACATACTTGCCTCTCTGTCCTGAAATCATCACATCCCCATTAATGCTATCTTCAGAGGATACAGCGACCCTAGTCCAATGCTTTGGTTCTATTGATATGGGTTCTTCCAAATTAAAGATGACTTCTCTCTCAGGAATTGTAGCCAGTTGAGTAGCTCCCTGGTCTTTAATAGCAATTGTGTTATTTTTGAAATCGATCACACAAGAGTTTCTTTCCAGGAAATCATTTCCCAGGATGAGATCATATGGGAGGCGATGATTTGACGTGTTGATTACCAGAAGATCCACTTCAAATGGCTCAGCGTGAATTTTTATTGAAGCATCCTGTAACTTCCCTTTCAGAGAAAGAGGGTTTCCCGAAGCGTCAATGAGTTTCGCACCAGAGGGATCCAAAGAGTCTCGATTTAAACATAATTCTCAACAGCACTCATCACTGATTATAGAAGCCGCAGCTCCGGTGTCCACAGTGGCATTAAAGATATTGCCATTCATCTTGATAGGGATTAGATTTTTTCTTATCAACTGGGTGATCACTAAGATATTTTGTGCACGTTTTAAGGGATGAGGCACTCCAATTAATTTAAATCCTGAGATGTAGTTGGGTTGTTGGGTTCCAAATCGACAAGGTTGTCAACACACAGAGACTCATTTGGCTCTTCAATAATGAAGCCTTCTCCATCTGCACCTTAGCCTTGCATTGAGACTTAAGATGTCCTTTTTCCCTGCAAGTGAAACATCATACAGAGGATAAGTCAAATCCTTTCTTGGCAATTGCAGGCCTCCTGGCTTCGAAGTTCTTTGTATTGGACACACCTGACAGATTAGTTATATCATTGTTAATTCTCTGAGAATTCTGCAGCATATAAACTACACTGATGGCCTTTCTTATGATTTTGTGGAGGCTATCTTCAGGGTTGCATCTAACTTCCAACTGATTCGTGATTGATGGAGGAAAGCCTCGGCAGATATAGGAAAATAGATTGTGTTGCAAATACTCTCTAGAGAGGCTACTTAATCAAAACAACTGCTTGACCTGAGTTATATAATTTCGAATGTCATCACCAAATTTGAAAGACATGTCGCATAATAACATCTTGTACTGATGCTTAATGTGTGGCGCCTGTTAGTGATCCTCAAAGAACCCAATTAGTAGCTGATAGTCAGTTTTAATGCTATGATTAAGCATCATATATTTATTATACACCAATCCGCTGAGGTACAAGGGAAACTGTGAAACTGCTGACTCTTGTGAATTCTTATGTTGTTTCATTGTCAATTCAAACAGGAAGAACCACTTGTCGAATGATTGTGACATGGCGTCAATTTGTCCCATAAATTTGGGAAGAATGGAATGTTTGCTATACAGTTGTATCTGTGTATTAGACTCAAGAGGAAGAATAGAGTCCTGGTATCTTGGCTGATCTTTCATACTGGCTTTTCCAGGAAGTGGACTAGTATCACTCACATGTTCTTTAAATGTGGGCACTACCACGGTGCTTACTGGATCAGGCAATGACTGCACGTACCCGGTTTGAGGGGTGGCTCTGGTGGTTAAAGTAGATACTTGCATAATAGCAGACTGTGCAAACGTAGGTTGACTACTAGAAGGACTGGTGCAAAATGGAACAGAATTAGGGATCTCATGGGATCCTCTGAACAGAGGAGCAGCTGGAGGGGGATGGCTTGCACCCACTAACTGAACCACTCGACCAATGATCCTCTCGGCTAATTCGTCCAATGCTTCATTAAGTACAGCATGGGTAACATATTCATCATTTCTATTAGACGACGCCTCCTCTTGGCGATGCGAGTTGTTGACAGCACCCTTCAATTCATGAATTTGCAATGCCAGGGCAATGGTTGACTCCAGCATCTGTTGTTCCATCCACTGGTAGGCCACATGTTGCATGTTGATTTCAGCCTGGAGATACTCCACGTGGCATTCACTTTCCTTCCTCAAGGCTACTTGTTGTGATAAAGCCTCCTTCAAGTGGTGATTTCTGCAAGGTGCACATCAAGCTGGGGTGTCGCCTGGTCATTTACATTGACATAACTATGAGGATGAAGGGGAATTGGAGGTGCATTCTGGGAGTGCAAAACACGTCGCATATTTTGATGATATGATGGGCTCATTGCATTTGCATCACTGTATGGGATGGTAGCAGCATTCTGATCCATCCTTTGTGTGATCAGAGTGGGAGAAGAAGGTTGAGAAAAATTAAGTAATGATCCAACGGTACAAGGGGTAACGTCCTGGTTACCAACGCTTGCACAGGGGATGCTCCAAATTGGAGAGGTCCCAAAAGTAGGAGAGTAAGTAACAGTACGACTTGAATCCATTATAACTTAAAGAGCAAAACAATAATTTCAAGAACTGACAGTGGGGAGCACCTCCACACACACAGAAGCAAAATGCAACTTAAAGAGGTAACAATAACTAGCAGACTGAATTGGGGAAAACAAACACAGCAGTATTTGGTAATAAATCCAATGTATCAAAGCACTAATAAAGTGAAACAAAACAAGAAATTTAACAATTGACATCAGCCAAATAAGAATCACTAAGGGCTCCATCACCATCCTTCAAGGGTGAGGAAGTCAATGAATACATTGATAGGTGACTTTACTCTGAAGTCTTACAGTGATCAGGGGAAACAACTATCCCAGCTGATATACATAACCATATATGTAACTTAGTGAGTCCACAATTCAGACTGGATAATCAACAGACCTCCAGAAGCAACTTGTTGCCCCATGCTAGTGAAAGCACTCCCGAATTGTTGCTGATCTTAAGCAATAAGTTTCATAAAGATAAAATATAAATAAAAATACAATGGTAAAGACAGCAGTTGAGAGTAGATAAAATCTATTAAGCAATCACTACAGTTCTCTCAGGTTTTATACAAAAGTTTAGTTATTACCTGCCTTTGTTTACAAAATCAGATGTCTACTCAGTTTAAACATGATCAACTTCTTGCCCCATGCTAGTGAAAGCACTCCCGAATTGTTGCTGATCTTAAGCAATAGTTTTCATAAAGATAAAATATAAATATAAAAATACAATGGTAAAGACGGCAGTTGTGAGTAGATAAAATCTATTAAGCTATTGCTACAGTTCTCTCAGGTTTTATACAAATGTTTAACTATTACCTGCCTTTGTTTACAATAATCAGATGTCAACGTAGTTTAACATGATCAATTTCTTTTCCCTAGCAAAATTCAATTTGAGCAATAATAAGCACCATCAAGGGGACATCAAATTAGCAATAGCAACCTGAGATCGAAAATAATACTGACGTCATAGTGACGTAGAAATACAGAATAAATTTTAAAGAATAAAATCAACAAAAGTCCCTGAGCAACTCTACACACACCCCCTTGCCCAAATTAATTTTCGGATAGCAGTTGAAGGGCTGGCCCAGACACGATGTTTTGGGTGGCCACTATCATCTTCATTGCTAGATCACCATCCCATGTTTAGACTTCAGCTTAGTGTGCCTCTCATGTGATCTGCATGAGTACTTCTCGTTGAGTTACTACTTCATCCTTAAGTCGCAGAAATTTGATAGTTGGCATCCAGTTACTGACGGGACAATTCCTCCTAAGGTTATTCAACCGCCTCGTAAATGTGTTGTAAAACCGTTCATAAAGCCAAAGACCCTTGAGGGCAATCATTAACGTCATCATGCGTTGGTGTTGGACGTATGGGCGTCTTCTGCACTAATCTCTGGGTAGAAATGTATAAATACCTGTCTCAGGGACCCCATAGTAGTTGCGTGATCGATAAACAGTGAGCAGTATTCTTGGACTTGACTAAGTGTCATCTGCTCTAGGTCAGACACATTAGCTCTTATCATTGTAATGATCTCTATCCTCTTTGTAACATTGTAGTACTGAGCAACGGTTTCAACATTGTTCACCCACATCAAATTGCCAGCTGCTTGGAAGAGAATAAGCACACGAGGCTGTAGTGTGGTGAGTTTTTCCTGGAGCGCTTGCAATTGCATATGGATTGGTAATCCACACATAAAAATATCTGTTATGGTGAGTTTGCTGTCAATGAATACACATTCGGGATTTCCCCCTGCTATGAGTTTTTCTCTTACAACTTTGTACTCACCTGTTCTGCTGGCCTTGATCGGATAAATGAGCAGCAACCTTCTTCTTTGGCTTTCTTACTTTCCATTTGGGCTGGATCAATGGGGTTTCAATCATAGGCGGAGGGATATGCAAAAGGTTTGAAGTTTTTATCTTCTTTTCCATCTCACTGAACTTTGCAGGGGAGGCTAGAGTGGTGGTCCCAATTGTTACCAGATAATTGATGCGGACATCCTTGATAGTATCCCAGAACTTTCCTCAGTGTCCTTTTTGTCGTAGGTGTTCGATCTGTTGAGTGGAGATTCGTATGCGGGAAGTGGTACATTCTATGTCCAGAGCAACGTGTTGCCCTGGGGATTGTAGAATGACTAACTCCTCCTTGGTGAACATCTCTGTGAGGCACCATTTCATAAATGAAAGGACATCTTTGTTGCAGCTGTCAACTAAAACTCTCTGCTGTACAGTAAGGTCATTGAGAAATTCACTAGGGGTGTTCCAGATGTGGGGAGACATTTGTACTGCCAATGATGCCAATAATTCCTCCTCTCGAAAAAATAATTTTACCTTCTTTATTGACGTCCCTGGCTGACTCAATGAATTGGCCATACCCTCATTCGGGATACTTCATTTGCTGCATGCTGAACAAGGCTTCGTTTTTACCGTGGATGTCATACTTGATGACTTGATCAAGGAATTTGTGCATTGATCCTGGCAGTCGCTCTACAAATCTTCTAGTGCTCAGAGGAGCATTATCTGAGTGAAAGATAGCGAATTTAGTTTCGGTGGTTGTGCCCCACATGTATTTTTTAACTGTGTCAGAAAAAATATTTATGTCTGACGGACAAATTCCAAGTCAATTGCTAGTTAACATGATCGACATCTTGCCTGCAACACTGCTCGCACATACCAGTCGGGCATAATATTTTTCAAACTTGTCCATAGGCTGTTTTGTTTTTCCAGGAGAGGAGGGAGGATTACACTTGTAAAGTAGCCAATTCTTCACCTTCTATGACAGTGGGCAAACAGCTAACTCGTGAATTGTTGTCTTTGTGAGGGACCACCTCTTTTCATGTGACATAGGTATCTGTAAGTGAGGCTCCTTTGTGAGGTATATGGCAAGAATCCAAATAGCTCATCTGGCATATATGTCTGGTAAATTTTTCTCTGCAAAGAGGCATTCCTTAAAATACTTTTTATCTTGTGTATTGTAGGAGGCTTTGATGTCTTGAAGAGTTCTTTCCACTGAAGAGTGGTAATTTTGTGATGGACTGGATATATCAAGGCGGGGCCAATCAGACTCAGGGTTAAAGTCTGCCTTCAGGTCAGACCATATGGTTTGAATCTCACATAATAGCTGGTTACTTTGAGTTAACATGAAGCTTACTCTCATGTCGGTTATTGTTACTAGCAATGGAGTGTTGGGGTCCGTCACTTCCAAGGTTTGTGATTGTAGCAGAACATCAATGATCAATTTCTGATTAACAGCCAAACGGATGTACTTGCTGGCACAAAAGTAGATCCGTATAAATGAGCCTAGTGATGGGGAGGTGACTCGTTGAATGCGATGATATCAGAGTGTAGTCTTCTTTGGACAGTATCAGAAAATTTTCCATGTGAAAATGCAAGTTCTCTATTGGTTCTGGTATGTTAGTCTCGTACTCACTGCGGACTATCATTATAAGACGTATGCCCTCAACTTTAGCGATGCAGTAAGCAATCTAGATCTGCTCCATGATATCCTCTGTATGTATCTCAGTTATTCGTAGAAAATAGATAAACAGGAGATTTTGAAAATCGATGTTGACGCACTCAAAGCTGTCGATCATTTTACCACTATTTAAAAACTGACACAAGGTATAAATATTAAAGTCATCATCGAAAAAGGTGTGTGCAGTGCTGCGCCAATACAGACGACTCAAACTTTCCATCATTCTGGAGTCATAGCCAATTATGGTATTAATTTTCAGGTGACAGGAGGCATCTATGACAAATGGAATGACATCGATAGAGCAATTCATGTCACGTCCTTTGTAGGTGCATTGAATCTGATCTTTTGTCTCCTCAGATATGTTATCGCGGATAATGGTTGTAGCTTTCCTGGTGGCAATATAGTAAGGGTGAAGGGTTTCATCACCAACTCTTGAGATTCTTCTTCTTCTTTCTTCTGTCTTCTGAGATCTCAAATTAGAAGTTGCAGTGGAAGAGGTCAAGGGGGCTATCAACTCGCTCTTTTGGGGGGTATTTACAAGTTGTAAAGCAATAAAAGGTACTCTAGAATTATCAGTTTGTAAGGTAGGTGTAGCCAGCTCCTCTCATGCACATGGAATCAGACTCTGCTCGGCACCATCCTGACGTCCTCTTTTCCTTGCGCGTGCCTCAGCAAGCGGAGATGCACCATCCTGACGTCCTCTTTTCCTTGCGCGTGCCTCAGCAAGCGGAGATACGTGTCTCTCGCGCCTAGATGAGGCGTCTCGACTAAGTCTGCTATCCTCCATCCTTCTTCTCACTTGGCGGCGGGATGGTGGAGCTGGCGACTCTCGTTTTTGATTTAGCTTGTTCATTCCTAAATGGAGTTATAAGATTTAAATCCCAAATATTGGGATCATAAGCGTGAGTAGTTCTCGCCCTTCTCTGGAGAAGCATACGTGTTTCTAAGGTATCAGAATTAATATTATCACAACTGTACTCGGTGTCGGAAAATTCATCCTCTGAAAAATTAGTTAAATTATCATATTTTTCATATACATCAACACCGTTGTCTACTAACGTGAATTCATTATTATCATCTATTATCACATGCTCTATATCCTTTATAGCTCGTTTGAGCCTTTGAAAATGTACCATTTTACCATTGTTTAAAGTATAGGTGTTATGATCAAGCACTTTTTCTATTGTAAAGGGGCCTTGCCAATCATTTGCGAGTTTATGTACTTGATTACTATCCGTTGTAATGTGGGGTAGATAAGCAAAGACTCTGTCGCCGCGTTTATGCGGCTCACTGTACATCTTTTTATTAAAGGTTTTCTTTTGTCTTATACTAGACTGATTCATATTATGACAGATTGTCAAGTGAATTTGTTGCATATTGTTAATTAGTCTATTCACATAGCTTTCCACACTGTTGTCAGCGTACTTTGGGAACATCATTGCCAAGAGCATAGTGGCCTCTAGACAGAACATGGCTTTGAAGGGGCTCACGCCAGTGGTTGTGTGAACTGATGTGTTGTAAAAGTACTCAACGCATTCTATAATTCGCCTCCATTGCTTTCCTGCAGCTCAGGATAACGCTACCCAAATCAATTTTATAAGGGTTAGGTTTAACCATTCCACCAATCTATTTGCTTGATGATGGTAAGCGGTGGTCAGTTCATGGACCACTTCTAGTTCTTTCATTAGAGCGTGTAAAAGATTACTTTCGAACTGAGGACCTCTATTGGAAACTAATTTTCGCATGGGTCCATATTTTAAGATCCATTCTTTAATTATTTTGTTGGCAACTTTTTCTGCAGTGGTGCTACTTAAAGGAATTATGCGGGCGAATTTGGTAAAGTGGTCTACCATCATGAGTAGATACTGAAAACCCTCGTCGTCTTTTGATAATTGTTTGAGATCAACATGCACTAACTCATTAGGGCTTTCTGCAGACCATGATTCCAACTCAGCTCTTTGTTGAGGAAAGTGATTGATGTTGTTGAGTAAGCACTTTTCGCATTTATCAATGACATCTGTTATGGTAGCTTGTATTCCAGTGGTGACGTATCTGGAGTTAAAGGTTTTCTCAGTCTGGAGGATGCCCAGGTGACCTCTCTCATGGACTCTATGTACGAGATCCCTTTTAAAATACTCAGGAATAGCAAGTTGATTGTTGTGTTTGCTCTTAGCGTACAATAAACCATTATCATTTAAGTGCCAGTTGTAATGATTGAAATAACAATTCACTTCCAGAGACATGGGGAAGTACGGATCCTTCATCCTTTTCATTATTTGGTCCAATATCCAGTCATGGTGTTGATAGCGAACTATTTCCTCTTCAGAAATTTCCTCTTTCATAAGGATGGCAAGGATGGGTTTTCCGTTTCTATCTGCATTGATCTTGGGTATCAGTTGATACTCAGTGTGGGGGATGAATGAAAAAGGAACCTTCTCCCCATTTGGTTTCTTGAGATCTCGCTCGTAACTTGGCAATGCAGTCCAATAATCGGCGTTCAGGTGGAGTCTGCCCGGGCGATGTTTGATCGTGAATGAAAAATCATTTAAGTACTCTATCCAGTGGGCAACTATGTTTGATTTGTCGCCACTAAATTTTTTCAGCCAGGCAAGAGTGCTGTTGTCAGTTCTCATGGTGAACTTATGGCCAAGTATGAAGTAGCGAAATTTCTTCAGTGATTCGACTAAAGCAAGCATCTTGCACTTAGTCGCGCCATAGTTTCTCTCTGAAGCCCTGAGTTTTCAACTAAAATACTGAACAGGACTCTCGACTCCGTTGATGTCTTGGCTCAATATCCCACTAATAGCAACAGTACTTGCATCGCAATCAACTATAAAATCCTTAGAGTAGTCAGGAGTATTCAAGGACGGTATCTTTTTGAGCTCATTCTTGATGCCATCAAGAGCCTCTTGCTCCTGCCACGTCCACTTGAAATCTACAGACTTTTTTAATAAATTCGAGATAGTTTTCGTTTTCTCAGCAAGGTCCAGGATAAACATTCCATAGTAATTAAGGAAACCCATCAATAGCTGCATGTCTCTGCAGCTTTATGGCATTTCAATCTTTTCCAAGAAATCTTTAGCATTGTTCTTTATAGACATCTTGCCTGGTTCAACAACTCAGCCAAGAAAAACTACCTTCGTCTGGGCTAATGAGCATTTCATTCCATTGACTTTCAATCCTGCCTTCTGCAATAGATCTAATGTACGACCGAGTTTAGTTAGATGTTCCTCAAAAGTATTGCTAGCAACCAAGATATCGTCTATGTAGGCTGATATGCCTGGTTTGAGAAGGTTAGCATCATCTTTGAGAACCTTAGTTACATAGCGCTGGAAGGTAGCTGGCGCATTACATAGGCCGAAGGCCATATACTTCCACTCGTACAACCTGTAAGGGGTGATGAAGGCTGTTTTAGGGATGTTGGAAGGGCGCATCAGTACCTGCCAGTAAGCTTTGCACAAATCAAGGCATGAAAAGAATTTATATTTGCTGGCATTGTAGAGGAGGTCTTCGATCCTTGGTAATGGATACGCATCCTTAATTGTTATGTCATTAAGCTTTCTGAAGTTGATGCACAGCTGATACTTCTCGCCTTGTCGGATGAACATGGTAGGAGCAGCATAGGG
This sequence comes from Hofstenia miamia, assembly GCA_900660155.1. NCBI lineage: Eukaryota > Metazoa > Xenacoelomorpha > Acoela > Hofsteniidae > Hofstenia > Hofstenia miamia. Next base: position 1,380,604 of record CABFPE010000154.1, on the reverse strand, counting down.
GCTGTTGCTTCCTTGTATGATGCCACTTTCAATTAAATCACTAAGGATCTTTTCATACTCTGGTTTCAAATTTTCTGGAACACAGCGCACTGGTAATCTGATTGGTCTATCATTCTTCAATTCAATAGCGTGTTCCTTGCCTACCGCCTGGCCAACGCTAATTGTCCCATAATTAAACACGTCGTGTTTACTATGAAGTAAAGAGACTAACGATTTTCTCTCTCTCTGATTGAGATGAGGATGGGAGTTCTTGGTAACTGCCGGTACCTTAATTGGACTTACTGGCTCTCCCAGATCATGAACTGCAGTACATATTGGTAGACAGGTGACAGGGATGTTTTCAACTTTGACTGGCACTCCTACTAATTGCAATTGAGAAACTCCAATCTTGACGGGAGAATTTGCTCCATTTAGAACAGTAACATATGTTTTTCCTTTTGTCACTCTACATAAGTCTGGCGAAAAAGAGATTCCACGCACATACTTGCCTCTCTGTCCCAAAATCATTATGTCCCCATTAACATCATCCTCAGAGGCTATGGCAACTCGAGTCCAATGCTTGGGTTTGATTGATATGGGTTCTTCCAAATTAAAGATGACTTCTCTCTCAGGAATAGTAGCCAGTTGAGTAGCTCCCTGGTCTTTAATAGCAATTGTGTTATTTTTGAAATCAATCACACAAGAGTTTCTTTCCAGGAAATCATTTCCCAGGATGAGATCATATGGGAGGCAATGATTTGACGTGTTGATTACCAAAAGGTCTACTTCAAATGGCTCAGTGTGAATTTTTATCAAAGCATCCCTTAACTTCCCTTTCAGAGAAAGAGGGTTTCCCGAAGCGTTGATGAGTTTCACACCAGAGGGATCCAAAGAGTCTCGATTTAAACATAACTCCCTACAGCACTCATCACTGATTATAGAAGCCACAGCTCCAGTATCCACAGTAGCATTGAAGATATTGCCATTCATCTTGACGGGTATTAAATTCTTCCATATCAACTGGGTGATTACTAATATGTTTTGTGCACGTTTTAAGGGAGGTGGCGCTCCAACTAATTTAAATCCTGAGACGTAGTTGGGTGATCAGGTTCCAAGTCGACAAGGTTGTCAACACACAACGACTCAGTAGTTGGCTGCTCTTCAATAATGAATCCTTCTCCATCTGTGATAAGCTGCACTTTAGCCTTGCACTGGGATTTAAGATGTCCCTTTTCCCCGCAAGTGAAGCATCTTACTGAGGATAAATCAAATACTTTCTTGGTAACTGCAGGCCTCCTTGGTTCGAAGTTCTTTGTACTGGACACACCCGACAAGCTAGTTATATCATTGTTGATTCTTTGAGAATTCTGGAGCATGTAAACTACACTGATGGCCTTTCTAATGATCTCGTGAAGGCTATCCTCAGGGTCGCATCGAACTTCCAAATGATTTCTGATCGATGAAGGAAAACCTCGGCAGATGTAAGAAAATAGATCATGTTGCGAATACTCTCTGGAGAGGCTACTCAAGCAAAACAAGCATTCGACCTGTGTTATATAATTCTGAATGTCGTCACCAAATTTGAAGGACATGTCACATAATAACGTCTTATACTGATGTTTAATGTGCGGTGCTCGGTAATGATCCTCAAAGAAGCCAACCAACAGCTGGTAGTCAGTTTTGATGTTATGATCGAGCATCATGTATTGATTGTACGCCAATCTGCTAAGATATAAGGGGAACTGCGAGACTGCTGACTCTTGTGAATTTTTATGTTGTTTCATTGTTAGCTTGAACAAGAAAAACCATTCGTTGAAAGACTGTGACACAGCGTCAATTTGCCCAGTGAATTTGGGAAGAACAGAATGTTTGCTATATAGTTGTAGCTGTCCATTGGACTTGAGAGGAAGAATAGAATCTCGGTATCTCGGCTGATCTTTCATGCCGGCTTTTCCAGGAAGTGGACTAGTATCACTCACATGTTCCTTAAATGTGGGAACTACCACAGTGCTTACTGGATCAGGCAATGACTGTACATACCCTGTTTGAGGGGTGGCTCCGGTGGTTAAAGTAGATACCTGCGTAATAGCAGACTGCGCGAACATAGGTTGACTACTGGAAGGACTGGTGGAACAAGGTACAGAAGAGGACCCTCTAAACAAAGGAGCAGCTGGAGGGGGGTGGCTTGCGCCCACTAACTGAACCACTTGACTGATGATCCTCTCAGCTAATTCATCCAATGCTTCATTAAATACAGCATGGGTAACATATTCATCATTTCTATTAGATGACGCCTCCTCTTGGTGATGTGAGTTGTTGACAGCACCCTTCAATTCATGAATTTGCAATTCCAGGGCAATTGTTGACTCCAGCATTTGTTGTTCCATTCACTGGTAGGCCATGTGTTGGGTGTTGATTTCAGCCTGGAGAGACTCCACATGGCATTCGCTTTTCATCCTCAAGGCTACTTGTTGCGATAAAGCCTCCTTCAAATGATCAATTTCTGCGAGGTGCACATCAAGCTGGGGCGTCAACTGGTCATTTATATTGACATAACTACGAGGACAAAGGGGAATTGGAGGAGCATTCTGAGAGTTTAAAACACGTCGCATATTTTGATGATATGATGGGCTCATTGCACTTGCATCACTGTACGGGATGGTAGTGGCATTCTGGTCCATCCTTTGTGTGATCAGAGTGGGAGAAGAAGGTTGAGAAAAATTAAGTAATGATCCAATGGTACAAGGGGTAACATCCTGGTTACCAACACTTGCACAGGGGATGCTCCAAATCAGAGAAGTCCCAAAAGTAGGAGAGTAAGTAACAGTACGACTAGAATCCATTATAACTTAAAGAGCAAAACAATAATTTCCAGAACTGACAGTGGGGAGCACTTCCACACACACAGAAGAAAAACGCAACTTAAAGAGGTAACAATAACTAACAGACCGAATTGGGAAAAACGAACACGGCGGTATTTGGTAATAAATCCAACGTATCAAAGCACTAATAAAGTAAAACAAAACAAGAAATTTAACAATTGACATCAGCCAAATAAGACGCACTAAGGGCTTCGTCGCCATCCTTCAAGGGTGAGGAAGTCAATGAATACATCGATAGGTGAACTTACTATGAAGTCTTCCAGCGATCAGGGGAAACAACTATCCCAGCTGATACGCACCAAAGCGAAAACCAACTAACAACCAAACCATCGAAAGAAAACAACAAGATTAAATAGTTATCACGTCAGCATCCTGTCATGGTCGCCATGTAGAATTGTGGGCTGGTAGGGTAACTTAACTAGAAACTTAATTGACTGTGCGGAAGGTATAAATAGCGTTTACAGTACAGCCATGATTCCAAGAAACAGAATAACATAGAACTTATAACTTATAGATGTAACATTGGTAATTCATCCAAGTAACCAAACTACTTTAGGTAAAATCCAAGATGACCAATTCTTATGGCTTCCAGCCCAAGCAGAGCATCCAAGAGTAAAGTGCTTAACCTATTGACTGGTGCTACCCTATTTGTCTCACTTGTTTAATTTCTATCTCACTTCAGAAAATACAAACTCTCATTTTCATTGTTATCTCTCAGCTCACTATTAAATAATCTGTAATTGCCAGATATTCATGCTAGCCAACAGCATGGTATCATCACAGTGTTAGGTTTTATAAGTGCATGTACTTGTTGAACTACAAATGAGAGGTTTATTATTTCCTATACATAACCGTATATGTAACTTAATGAGTCCACAATTCGGACTGGATGGTCAACAGACCTCCAGAAGCAACTTGTTGCCAAGTGCTAGTGAAAGCACTCCCGAATTTTCGCCGATCTTAAGCAATAAGTTTCATAAAGATAATAAATAATTAGAAAATACAATGGTAAAGATGGCAGTTGAGAGTAGATAAAATCTATTAAGCTATTGCTACATTTCTCTCAGGTTTTATACAAATGTTTAACTATTACCTGCCTTTGTTTACAATAATCAGATGTCAATGTAGTTACAACATGATCAAGTTCTTTTCCCTTGCAAATTCAATTTGAGCAATCATAAGCACCATTGAGGGGACATCAAATTAGTAATAACAACCTGAGATCAAAAATAATGTTGACTTCATAGTGACGTAAAAATACAGAATAAATTTTAAAGAATAAAATCGACAAAGGTCTCTGAGCAACTCTACAATATCATTAACGTTTGGAATGTTATATATAACATTCAATTTACACTATTAAGATAGGCATTGAATTTAGAGGAATTGAAATTTTTGTTGATCACTTAATTATGTATATTTTTTACAGGATTAGTAAAATGCATTGAGTTGTCTACAAACAATAGCAAACTGTGATCACTGAAACTACATGTGAAACAGTAATACCTACCTATACCTGCTATTAGTAAATACATAATCAATCAATGTTGCACTAGAATTAGATGTGCATGTTGGAATGATTGTATTACAATTAATTAAATTGTTCTCAAGCACAAAGTTTTCAATCAGGTATGCTTGGTTTTTATCAAAATAGTTAATATTACAGTCACTGCACATAACTTGGCATGTTTGACAAATCCACTGATTTAAATTCAATGAACTTGTTTAGAAATTGTTTATAAGGTGAGTGAGATATTTAATAGTAGTTTATGCACAATACAAGATTCCAGCCCCATGCTTTTAAATGTTGTGGGCTCAACCTCACAGATTTTTTCAAATGAATTATAATTTTCAAAAATTTTGAAGAGGTATTCCATTACTGACTGCTCACTCTGAAATCAATACTACTGTAGGATTAAGAAAATTTTTCGAAATCCCCTAGGCTGTTGAAACAACAATGCAGTGTACTCACATGGAAATATTAAGTGGTAAATGATTAAATAGCCAAAATTCGCACTAATGCAATGCGATTGCGTCTTGTGTGTAACAAATTTTAATCAATTTTTTACTAAATCATTAAGAACTACCTATATAATGAACATTTACATGAAATTTTAAGGTTTTTTTTGGATATAATGCGTTTATAAAACATAAATCAGTGTTAAGCTTGTGTTTTCATGTAATCTTTGCTTCATAAAACATCTAAATTTGACACTGAGTCAATATAGGTTAGCATAGAACCATGAATTTTTCACATGTACAACAAGGTTATAATTACTATGAATGCAAAACCATAGGAGTTAGAAAATTTCGAAATGGTAACCTAGTTGTTTGAGGTCAACTAGATTAACGTATTCTTATACAAGTGGTTTAGTTAATATTGTTCAGTTTTCCACAATAATTTCAAATATGTAATTTTTAGATGCAACAAACAAGTATTTATTGAGCATATATCAAAAATTAGCATCACATGTTTTGTGTATAAAGGGCACACATTATCACATTTGAATGACCAATGTTTGACAAACAAAATGTTTGACGAATATTTGCCAGTGCATCACCCCGTGAAACACAGACAAGGCATATCACACATACTTTCAAAAATATTAAAATCTAAATAATTTAGATGATTTCTGTGAAACATTCATTAAACAAGCTATTTATTTAATAACAAACTTAAAAGTTGAAGTATATTAATCAAAATGCATTAAATTGTTCTGTTATTTATTCTGGAACATTGTTTTGTTTTATTTATTTTAGATAAAATTTTAAATCAGGCTCATAGAAAATGCAGAATTCATTTATGCGCAACACAGTGGTTATTAATTTCATTTAAATGCTTTTCCTTGTCATGGGTGATGCAAAGCCTGATTTAATTATAGCTATAGTGTAATTTGCATTCTGGATGTTCTGTATGTTTACGAAAAAATGAAATTAATGGATGTGAAACATTGACAGAAAATTTATATCAGGTAAATACATATATACATATAGCTCTTGTAAAAATAAATAAGAACAAGCAACAAAAAAATATTCATAGTTACAAAATTTATATCAATTGATGGCAAATTAATTATTCTAAAATTCTATGCAAAAGAAATTAGACAACTTTGACTCTAGAGTGAACACATTTAAAAAATTTGCACTTAATTGAATGCATAAAATTGTTCTGCATTTTAAAGAATAATTTTCTCTTTGGGCTTCAGCAAACTTTGCATCAGTTTCTGCATATTTTTTGGATTTTTCTATACCAAATCCCCAAAACATTTTTTACAGGTGAAAGGTTTGGTGAGTTGACAGGTTCCTGAAAAATTTGCATATTTTTTCTCTGAAGAAATTTAGGGTTGGTTGCTGAAGAATACCTTCAGTCCAATAACACCAAGTATTTTTGAGAAAATTTTGGAGATGGTATGAGAAACTGATTTGCTGTAGTGGACTAGTGAAAAATGTTGCTTCTTTGCAGCTGGAACATGAACTCATCAATTATGAAAAAATTTCTGAAAACTTCATCCAGCAAAAATCTTACACAGAAGCTAACCTGGTCTTCTTTCTGTTTTTGTGCCAAAGGTGACACTTTTTTAAGAGATCCCTGCCTTTGAAAGTGCTTTGTACACTGATGATGTTGAGACAATTTAGTATGGGTTTCTTGAAACTGAGTTCAAATGAGCAATTGATTTCAATAGGTTTTGTAGTGCAATTTTGACACCTTTTCCGTTTATTTCCAGTCAATTTGAGGGATCACCTACTTCCTTTCTGCCTTTTAAGCATGTTTGTTTCAGTAAACTTTTTGAAGTTGCTGTAGAATGGTTTGATGACTTGAGCAAAGTCTTGCAGTCTGCAGTTTTAGTGGAGTAAAGATATTGCAGAATGTTTCTTGTATCTTGATGAAACAACTTTAGTGAAAATTAATAAAATATCTGATACCATCTGGTTTGTTTATGGGTAATGTTGTTAATTGTCTGTGACCACCTTAATATGTTCATCCAGAGCATGGCAATTTAATGAAGTGAAAAGACTTGTGTACTGTTGTTAAAAGGTTTTTGTATTTGTAAATTTTTGCTCTTTTGACTAGAGCAATGCATGTTTAACAATAATTGTAAGCAGTGCTCCTGAAATTTCAATTGCAATTAAATTTATTGCAATTAATTGCAATTAGATTAATTATTTCTCATCTGACCAATTATCAATTAATTGATTGTTTTGAACCAATTTATTGCAATTATTCCCTAATTTGTGATAAGTACTAATTTTGTAAGTTTGCTCATACCAATTATGGTAATGTAACATCCTCCACCTGGCCTATTTGCGCCGTGTATTATTAGTACTTGGTAAATTGTGGGCAAGGAGTTACTAAGTTGTTGAACCGTCAAACTTTTCTCTCTTATTAACTAGTTATGTTAATTAAATAACTGAGCATTGACTATCACTGTTTAGGTGACGGAGTTGTATGGCGTTTCCTCTTCAGTTCTTCTATGGGCTACTGCCTGAAGCCGATCTCCACAAGACAGTTCCTCTCCTTCTCGAACGATGATTGAGTCCACGGCACCACCTCAGCTCAACTGGAACTAATTATGTGTACCTTACTTTAGCTCAGTGCGTGCACTCAAGTAAAGTTGTAACTGACTTAAACTCAATTTTGTAAAGTGTTTGTTGTTTTGATTAAGTAAAGCAACCGGGCATTGACACTAACTGCATTTACATAATATTAAAACAGCCATTACCGTAAAACTATTGGCTTAATAATTTAAATAATAAGACTGCAGTTTCCTATACTTACATTTAATAAGAGTACATGTAA
>CABFPE010000154.1:1336887-1357845 GCA_900660155.1 Hofstenia miamia | reverse complement strand
GACTACAGCAAAACTTTGAACAATGAATATGTAAACCAATTATGCAAACAGATTTCAGCAATTCACGAGACAATATGTCACAACACAAAGAAATCAGCAGTGAGACAGCAGTGAAACTACAATAAAAAATTTTAAGGGCACACGCACAAAGTAGGCGATAAGGTCTATGCATTTGCACCAATGACACTAACAGACACGAATCAGGTTTGTAAACTAAAAACGGTCTGGTCTGGACCACATACGATAACGCAAGAATTGCCAAATAATGAGTATATGTTAGATAACGGCAGACTATTGCACTTCCAAAATTTGAAAAGAGCAATGGTAGATATTGAAGAAATGAAGATAGATGAAAGTGCTGAGTTTAAATTAAGCTGAATAAACGGCAAAGAGATTATGTATGACATGTGTGATTTAGATAGCCTGCTGGAGGAGGAATTCAAGGAAGAAACGAACAATTGGAAAGTTGAGTGCAACCACAGAGGGCTGCAAGAAATAAAACTATATATAACCCTGAAATATGGGATATAGATATAATAACTGCATTTAGGAAATTAGAGAGAGATGCATCAACCACTCAAGAAGCGAGTGAAGCGGAATCAACCAACCGAGGGAATCCCAACCACAAACACGAGGAGGCGAGTGCACAGAAGTTCTCAAACTGGATGTCGATTTGAGGGCAGAAGGGACGAGAATGACGAGATGGTCAATAGACAACATAGAGTTAAGAGGCGTCTGATTAGTAATCAAGGCCGATTCAAGGGCAGAGATACAAAAGGACAATCAGCCTCTTTGTAGCTTAACTTTCCTTCCAGGGGATCACTTTGTCGATTCGAGGGCAGTGAAACAACTGGAGTTCCAGGGGAAGGTGTGAGTGGTGGAAGAACCGTGGAGATCTGGAAGCGATTCAAGGCTGAAGGCAAGTATCGCGGGTCATAACTGATAGCCAATTCAAGGGTAACTCAGTTGACACCAGCTGCACAGGTTCACAGCCCATGGACTGTGAACCAAGTACCAGCAGATTGCCTTTACGGATGAGGCAGATAGATATCTCCTCAGAAACAACATCAGAGCGTACTGTAAGATCTAGAGAGAGAGAAAAGCAAATGTCTAAAATTGACGGGGAAACATTGCACCCCTATTTCATGGCAACCACAAAAATGCAGCACAATGTGTTCGAGAAATTGTCTCCAGAAATGAAAACATTAATTAGGAAAACTGCCAAAATGGAAGGGAGCATCTTGCCAATTCTACTAGATGCAGACAATCGTCCAAAAGTTAACATATTAATCAGCTACCCACGAGAACTAAATGCGGCACAATGCATTCGAGAAATTGTCTCCAGAAACAAAAACGTTAATTAGGAAAACTGCTAAAATGGAAGGGAGCATTTTGCCAATTCTATTAGATGCAGACAATCGAAGGGAGCATTTTGCCAATTCTATTAGATGCAGACAATCGGCCAAAAGTTAACATACTAATTAGCTACCCACAGGAATTAAAACAAACTATCGATAGGCCATACATGAGAAGTACAATTCACATGACGTTTAATGAAGATTTCACACTTGAAATGGCGCAAGCACTCATGGCATACAAGGAACAGATAGCGAAAATCCCGGAGATAAATTTAGACGAAGAAAACTTAATGATCATACACGTACTAAGAGAAAAGGAATACAATAAGAACCTACAAAAACAGATCGACCAAACAGTATGGATGGCGAGAGTACAACAAACGAGAATAGTCATTATAGTGATGAGAGAAAACCTGGAAGAATTACCTCAATATCTAAAGGATTTGGTACTACAGACAGAAGGCTTCTTCCCATGGGAGAAGAAGGAATTCACAATCTCCAAACTGATCCACTTCGATTTACAAATTGATTACTGGGCGCAGATATATGGAATAATGATAGACCACAGCATAGCGATAGATCTGTTCAAACAAACGAAAACAGTAGAAATGCTACTGGGAAGCAAAGGATTAGAAAAAGCCATGACACTGTTCATCAAGTGCAGCATGACACAACGCCAAGAACACTTAAAAGAGATTCAAAACGTATGGGCTAACATGAAGTTGCAAAAGAAGATAGATGAATCATGGCCCGAAATTAAAATAGAGGCACCAGCACGTAAATACCACAAGACAGTGGAGATGGTATTGGCAGAGATCAATCGAGCATACGAACTCAACACAAAAAAGGATTTTCATAGACTTATTCTGGAAGAAAAGAATGCGCCAGAGATCAGATACCGGACATCCGCGTGGCTGTTAGCGATACTGCTCATAGAAGACAAGGATCTTAGACTACCCATAACAAGGAGCCAAAGAATAAAGCTCACGAAAAACTAATAGGCAGGTTGATAACAAAGCATCACCCAATGGGAAGAATGTCAATAGTAGAACTTGCGAACCTCACAGGAATATGCCTGAGTGAAATACAGATATTTGAAGAGCCCATGCGAAAATACATGTGGGGTGCAACATCGGAAACAAAACTGAAACAGCTGCAAAATCAACCTTGGTTGACCACGAAAAAGATAATCAAACGCAAATTGATAAACACTGAGGATGTATGACAATCAATAAAAATGTGCAACAAATAACAGATGAGAGTATGAGACGATATGCCAGAAACAGCCTGTGGTGCACATTCACCAAAATAATAAAAAGAGCTGAAATGCTAAAGAAAGGTGGAATAACAACGCCCGTAGAAATTTGTGAAATGGTGACGAAAACACAACTAGAGATCACCAAAGAGGAACAACTATTAACCTCATCACAATTGCTACTATCTCTGAAAATGCAAATGGTGATCGACAGGATAAATATTGAAAAATGGGGAGACGTGAGTCAAGACAGTATGATCGAATGGATTGACATTGATGATGAGCGATTTCTGGTAGAGATAAAAGTAACAAAAGAAAAGAAAAAAAATAGCAGAAAGAAACTACCAAAGGATATGAGAACAGCAAAAGGTAGCAACAATGAAACAATGAAATTAATGTTTACGGAAGCATTCACGCGCACAGAATTGGAAGAGCTAATGAAGCCATTCAATCAGATTGGGGTCGACGTCGAATGCATCACCTCTAGAATCGATATCCAGGAACACATACGAATTAAACTAAGCAAACGGGGACTCACACAATCATTTTGGGAGACAATCCCAGAAGCAAGAATGAACTACCCCGCCACCATCGGATTAGCAACAGCATCTAATACAATGGGCACTTATGAGGAAATTGAAAGACTAATCGATATGAAGATCTTACTATGTACGCTGCCTAAAACGATTGCGATACCTATGGTACTGCCTAGATGGCGACTCCCGAAAGAAGTGAAACCGGCAAAATCATTTCTACATGAATACAAATCATATGTGAACTCGCAACATAAAGTGATAGAGATGACAGAGCGAGAGGATTACAAGAAAACAAAGAAGATATTGCTAGATAATGACAACAAAGAACGCATCTATATAGAAGGGACCATCACCCCGGATCAGCTATACACGAGGGGAAAAGCAATTCACATCCAACTCCAGGAATTAAGAGATGAAATAGAAAAACACCAGCCATGAGCAGTAATGTTGTTCTCAGGAGTTAATGACATCGTGTGGACCGATATGTGGGAACAAAAGTATCGCTACTATGATGTAACGAAAAGAGTGGAGATTGTCACCATGATGCGCATCAGAAAAAATGATCCTGGCGAAATATCAGAACAAGAGGTATTGGATAACATCAGCTTCTTCTATAAAGATGTAGTGAACACCCGCAGCTTACAAAAGGTCTTCACTTTCTTCTACCCGAACACACAAATGAGAGCAGACCTGGCTCACACATGCAAAGCCAACGCGCAAATGACACTCTTAATAGCAATGAAACGCATTTGCTTGTACGAAAAATACTATGAAATCTTTTCACATAAAATGAATGAACTTTGGAAGATGACACCTATAGCAGAGAACATAAGAGAGACTCGGTTCCTAAAATATGCAAACACTGTCACCACCAAACGCGAAGCAGTACTAAAGATGTCCAAGCAGTCCGAGTACGCGACGATTACATGGGAAGACCCTGCGGCGGAGTCATTAATTAGAAAGGCAGATACTCTCGTACATGGGGAGCGACCAGTGCTGTCCATAACACAAGCTGAGGAGGGCGTGTAGCATCATCCCAAAAATAATAGCTGCAACAAATGAAGGATTAACATCGAACGATTATAGTGATTAAAAGATAATCAAAAATATGTAAAATTTAGTTAATGATTCTATTCATTTTTGTAAGATGCAACTAAGCTACAATATTGCTCAAATTAAGAGAAACTTGTTAGCCGATCAAGTAACATTTGACAAATTGAAATGAGCGAAATTACGCTTACGTATGAACAGCCATATTGGCAGAAGAATTATTTGAAATTCAAAATCGGCAGGTACTTTAGAAATTTTAAATAAATAGCTTTGAACTTAATTAGAAATTTGATGAACAATAAATTCTTCAGAGTTTATTTTATTTTCATTCTACATTTATCTGGTTTGATTATTTAATAAAATGTGCAGCTAGGCAAGTTGTGTCAAGTAGTGGCTGGATCCCATCACGGGATCGATTCGAAGGGTCTTTGTGCCAGTCATGAAACCGCACTTAGGTTATGGTTAGGAGTTTTTCGATTCTTGCCTAGTCTGACTATCGATCTATACATGTATGAAATAATTAACGCTTGAAACGACTGGATAGTCGACACCTAGGGATATATATATGTTCTTAATAGTAGGAGACTCGACTATAATTGACCTGATAAATGACCTTACATGTAGTATTATTAAATGTAGGTATAGGAAACTGCAATCTTATTATTTAAATTATCAAGCTGATAGTTTTATGGTAATGGCTATCTTAATATCATGTAAATGCAGTTAGTGTCAATGCCTGGTTGCTTTACTAAATCAAAACAACAAACACTTTACAAAATTGAGTTTAAGTCAGTTACAACTTGACTTGAGTGCACGCACTGAGTTAAGGTAAGGTACACATAATTAGTTTCAGTTGAGCTGAGATGGTGCCGTAGGTTCAGTCATCATTCATGAAAGAGAGGAACTGTCTTGTGGAGATCGGCTTTGGGCAGTAGCCCACAGAAGAACTGAAGAGGAAACGTCATCCGACTTCGTCACCTAAACAGTGATAGTCAATGCTATATTATTCAATTACTAGTTAATTATAGGAAGGAAAAGCCTGACGGTTTAATAACTTAATAACTCCTCACCTCCAATTTACCGAGTGATAATTATCAACTATAATACACGGTGCAAATAGGCCAGGTGGAGGGTGTTACAATACTGAAGGAAAAAGAGTACAACAAAAACCTTGAGAAACAATTAGATCAGACTCTAAGAATGGTGAAAGTACAGAAGATACAGGTCATGATAATCTCAAAAACAACACTGGAAGAAATTCCCAAACATCTGTACAATGCATGCATGCAAGTACAAATGTGTTCTTATGGAGAAAGGAAACAACTGAGCTTAGAATCAGCACAGGTTTTCAGGATCATGGTAGACCCCTGTATAGCAATAGACTTATACAAGCAAGTAAAACAGTTGAGATCACTATGGAGGTCACCATGTAATATCCTCTACCAGGCATTATCACTGTTTATCTACTGTTACTGTATAATGTTAGTTGTGTTCTTGCAGGCAAGGATTTACTTATTACATACTGCTTGACTTGTTGCTTCCAATAACTTATGTTACTGGAATTGACCATTCACTATTTAGGTGATGAAGCCATGTGGTAGTCTCTGTTGTGATCTTTTAACAGGCATCTGCCTGAAGCAGATCTCCACATCCAGTTTCACCATTCCATCCATTGGTTGAGTGCCACTTCTTAGCTCAATCAAGATAGCTTATGTGTACCCTACATTAGCTCAGTGCTTTCTCAAGGCATTACACAACTCGACTTAATCTCTATTGTGTGAAGGTGTTATATTTATCTGCAACCTGAACTGTTACTAGTTGTTCATTAAATATTACATGTAGCCATTACAGAAAATATATTGGCTTTAAATATATTTAGTTTGAACAACTTCCTAACCTACATTTATAATTTACACTACATGTATGGTCACATTATCAGTCAATTATAGGTCATTAATTTGGATCTAAAATAATATTAATATAATTCCTAGAGTTTGGTCATCCAACTGTTTACTGACAATCAATTATTTAATACATGTAAAAACCCCTATGCCTAACATATGTGCACTTTCATTATCTGGCACAGAGACCCTAAAATCATTCCCTGTGATGTATCCAGACCACCACTAAACACCACTTGATTAGCTCAACATCGTACTAAATAATCAAACCATTAATATGAAATAAATAAGAATTCCAAATAAAATTCTTTATCAAACTTTACAATGGTTTTCAATCTATTTATAGCATTTCCAAAAGAAGTACCTGTTGATTCAAATTTGAACTTTCTGCCAAGATGGCTGCTGAAAATAATGAAAGCGTCATTTATTCAAAAAGTATTTTTATTGACAGACACAAATATCTCTTTTTTGATACATGTTGTTTCTTAGTTGCATATTACAAATAAATCTGAAATAACACTAATTGATTTAATTACAATATTTTTAATCAACTTCTTTTTGATCTTAATCTCTCTTTACTTGCAACCTCAATTGTCACTAGCTGCTTAAATAAATATGTAATTAGCCATTACTGAAATATATTGGTTATAATTAAATAAGATCAATATATAGCAGTCTCCTAACCTATATGTAGTAATCAATACATACAAGGTCACTTTATCAGTCAGATTATAGTTATGATTTTATTGCATAATTAATACTAGCCTTATATCAACTTTGTTATTGTTCATTCATGTAAGAAAGGATTGGTAGTTAGCTAAACCAAAATATATTGGCATTATTTAAATAAGATAAACAAATAGCAGCTTCCTAACCTTCATGTAATATTTGGTGCATACAAGGTCACATTATCAATCAAATTATTGTCATGAATTTGGATCTAGTTAAATATACATACAAATACTTACATTTGGCTTGCTGGCCTTATATTGAATTCATTTTCATTTGTACATGTAAGAAAGGATCAATAGTTAGCTAAACAGAAGTAAAAACTCCTAATCACACACCTAAGTGCAAGTTCATGGCTTGGAACAAAGAATCTAGAATCATTCCTGGTATGGGATCCTTGCCACTACTGAACACCAACTATTTAGCTGAACATTGTAGTTAATAATCAAACCATAATAATATTAAAGATAATAATTCCAAAGAATTTTCAATGATTTTTTCTCTATTTATAGTTAAGTTCAAAAAGAACCTGTTGATTTCAAATTTCAAATTACTTGTCTGCCAAGATGGCTAAAAATAATGGAAGCAAATTCACCCCCTTTGTTTTGCCAAATTAGTTGAATTGACAGAGACTATATAAATCTTTTCACTGATAATTTCTTAGTTGCATAATACAAAATTAATCTAAGATAATAATTAATTTTATAATTTTTAATCACATTCAAGTTCAATCTTAATTCTTCCTTTTGACTGACTATTTTCTTTAGCAGCTTGATTCATTTTGGATTATGCTACAAAATTACCAACATCTAACATCTGCAAATTTCTGAGAAATACATTGATGAAACCAAGACTAATGTTTATTTAAAGCTTCCCTATATAGAAAACCAGTAATTTAAATAAATATAATTCAAATAATGAATACCAAGTTAAGAAGGACAAAGATCATTCCAATATTTGTGCACAAACACCATCTAAGAGAAGAAAATTTTTATATCCAACTAAAATCAGAACATCATAAAATAGAAGAAGCATTAATAATTAAGCAATCAATTAAAAAAGATCAATTATTAAATAAACACCTAAGCATGCTATCATTGAACTTATTTTAAGATCATGCAATTTTAAATTATATAATGTGTAGCCTACTGTAAGTGTATTTAGTTTTTACCACATATTTGTACTGATGATGTTTTAAATAAATGAAACTGGTCTATCCCTTTTATAGCATCTATGTAGAATATGAATATGGAGAAGGTCAGTATAATCACTTCAAATATAATTTTATATATATATATATATATATTAGAGATATGCTATATAAATTCATTTTAGTCAATAAGCACTTGTTGTTGTCAGAATATAATATTGTGGGAAATAAAACTTTAAAAAATACTAAACTAAATGTTTAAAATCATATATATACATGCATTAACTAAAATATATAAGTTCTTTTGATGTAATTAACTTGTTTGTTGTAAAATATAACTATGATCTTCTTTCTTTAGTATGATGCTTCTGCTATTTTAGTGTTCTTTTTTCTTATTATGAGGTCAAAATTATTTTCTTCAAGTTCATTAGAATGTTGGTAAATTTCTTTGTTTAAATAGCCACTAAGATGTTCTTTTATTCACTTTCAAAATTTTCAAGCTTTTTCACCAATGTACAATTTATTGCAATTGTCACATTTATATCTATAGACAATTGATTAAACAAATTCTTTTGGAATGATATCTTTATTCTTAAATATATATTCTGTTTTGTATGATTCAAATATTATAAAACTATCATCTAATTATAAACTGATCATTCATGCATTTGATCAAGTTTTTGATATATTTTCTAAAAATGGTTATCCTCATAAATTAATTAAGGACGTTGTTTCAAAGTGTCTGTTATCTCTGTTGAATCTATTAAAGAAGTTAACATGCAAGTTAAAGAAATTTATTGGAAGTTACCATACATTCAAAACCAAGTTACATCAACAAGGAAAAAATTGAAGATCATTAATAAGAAACTGAAAAATGTTAAGATATGACCAATATTTGAAAGCCTCTATTATCAAAAATTAGTTCTTAATTCATCCTAATCAACAATCCTTGACAGTATTGGTTTCAGCAATTAATCTTCATCAACATTAGACTTCCCTACATGGTGTGTTCCTGTCTGTATATAACTAAATATATCTATAATATAAGCATGAGCCATACATGTAACTAACAGTGATTTATTTAGTTTTCAGTGTCTTCCTCACAGAAATAATGTTTACTTAAATGACATCTTGCCAGCATGGTGCAGAGGACAATGGATTAATAAACTACATTACATTGCTTAGTGTGAAGTTGTGGCTTTAAATAAATCACAGTGCAACAAACTTCTCTTTAGTTCTTGATTACTGATAATGCATTGCATACTATATACAGTGATAACAATAGCTTAGAAACATGAAATATAATATGAATAAAATATTCCATGTTAATTAATCATATAATTAATAGTCCAATAAATAACATGATCAATTTTTTCCTTGAATATCATTGGTGATACAAGCAAGATATTTAGTATAATAGTCCATGATCAAACAAATTAACTTTCATAATCATTGTAGAGATGGGTATGACTTAACTGAAAAAGCATTTAATAAATTCTTAAAGTTAATGAATTTATTTTTCCATGATTAATATTCCATGATCAGTATTAATTTGCACCATCCAAAATTATCAGTGAAGTCACCACCACCAGTGCCCATTTAGAATTTAGCTAAACACTTTGATTTAGTAAAAGTTTATTGATATTTATTTCTATTAGAACACAGTTTCTTTCATTGATTATGTACTGGTATACTAAAAAATACTAAAATTACTTACAAGTCTTATTAAGTACTTTTTTAATTGATCAGGCAATCATTGTAAAATTTAAAATTCTGTTTTGGATTGTTTTGGTCAAAAGTCAAAGCAATTACTTTCAGTAGAACTATTTTTTGCTGTATCATTTTTATGACCTGTATTTTTACATTGATTGATAATTAATGTTTTACAAATAAAATTTCTAAATAAGATTGTGATATATTGCATTGTTTACACTTTGGTCAAATTAGGTGCCTTTATGTTTGCTCCTTTCTACACTTGCATTCTGTAACACTCTCTTTGTGAATGCCTCTCTGTACACAGAAGTTTTATCATTTACTTAATTTGTTTTTCATAAACTTCTCCAAAGATATGCTTGGCTATATTAACTTTTTTCTCTTGTTTGATTGTGATTTCAACTAACAATCTGTCATCATCAGCATTGATCCATGAGTTTTCACTAGGACTTTGTGTAGCATTATCCAAAAGCAACTAAGCTGCAAGCAAGGATTAACGTCGAATGATTAGCAATAATAATTAGAATTGATTGTAAAATTTAGTTAATTATCTTAGTTATTTTGTAAGATGCAACTAAGCCATAATATTGTTCAAATTAAGAAAAACTTGTTAGCTGATCAAGTAACATTTGACAAATTATATTGAGCGAAATTACGCTTACGAGGGAACAGCCATATTGGCAGACGAATCATTTAAAATTTAAAATCAGCAGGTACTTTTGGAAATTTTTTATAAATAGCTTTGAACTAAACAGAAATTTGATGAGAAATAAATTCTTTGGAGTTTATTTTATTTTCATTCTTCTATTATCTGGTTTGATTATTTAATAAAATGTGCAGCTAGGCAAGTTGTGTCAAGTAGTGGCTGGATTCCATCACAGGATCAATTCGAAGGGTCCCTAAGGATGATCTCCACATAATCATTTGAAAAGCAATTAGCATGGTGTACATGATGCGTAGTTCAAATCAGATTGACAAGGACTTAGGTGACATGAAATTAGGATCCAAGTCTAGCCAGCCTACTACTAGAGCTTTGTCAACACTTGGTTCAGTCAAGAAGAGGTCAGGCAATCTCCAGACCTGTTATTACCACTGTGGCCAGAAGGGCCACATTAAACTGAACTGCAGTGCTTGGATTTGAGTTGTAGCTGATGGAAATGGCTTTGTAATTGATGGAACTAGTATGGAGGACTTCCCTCCCATAATGATTTCTAAGCCTGCCAGTCCTTTAAACTAAGTGGAGCACTGCCTCCCAAAAACTGTGCACAGGATGTCTTGGTCTTAACAAACCTCATGAGAACCAATGTAATTCCTGTGGACATCAATGGAACTCTGATAAATGCCACCATCAACACTGGAGCCTCAGCATTAATCATCAGCAATGAATGCTGTACCAAATTATGCATGACTAGAGATGAGTTAGACTCTCTAGAAGTTTGCCTAATTGATGCCTCTGGCAATAGCATCTCTCCCAAAGACAGGATATAGGATGTCAAACTGCAAGTCTGCCAAAGAAAGCTTACAAGTAGACTTGATAATTGTTGATTCACATGATCAGCCCCTACCATATGATATCATCTTGGGAAGTGACTTCCTGGAGTACAACACTTGAATTATTAACTATGGAAGTAACACCATTTCCATCAGAGAAGATGAGGTTCCCAGCAAATGAGTAACTATCCCTGATTGGTATAATTCTTTTAAATTTATGAATTCATTTGCCATCAAACCACAACATTGGACAAGAGCTGTTGTTATTACCAAAAGCCAGTACACAGGTGATGTTATGGTTTCTGGGCAGAGAGGAAAACATTATAGAGGCATCAATTTCTCACCTGACCTATGTCATGTGAAGAATGGAAAAATTTGTGTTACCATCTTGAATAGCTCTAACTCTTTTCAATGGTTGGACTACACCCAACTCAAGATCATCACTATGCCAGTTCAGTTGGAGCATCAAACCACCACTTGTCTGCCAATCTTTATGGCCATTCATGATTTAACTGAGCCCTCTGAGTCTGTCTGGACTCCTACTGTTTGCCAAATTCCACCTGCATCTCAGCCCTGAAGAGCAAGAAGTACTGGTTGACTTGCTGCATAAGAAGAGCAAAGTGTTTAAGTATGGTTTAATCAGTGTGGACCAGGCTGTTGTTGAACAGCATTCAATCACAACTAAGCATGATAGACCCATACACTAGCCAGTACAAAGAGTGCTGGAAAATTTGAAAGAAGAGTATGAGGGGATCCTCAGTGATCTAATTGAAAGTGGTATAATCTAGGGCAGAAATAGCCCATACACTGTGCCTATGGTCTTCATTAAGCAAGGAGATAAGTACCAATTATATATTCATTTCAGGAAACTTAACAACATTACAATTAAGGATGCCTGTGTACTTCTTTGGATTGAGGACTTACTGTACAAAGTGAGTTGTTACAAATTCTTCTCCTACCTGGACCTGTGCAAAGCATATTGGCAGGTCTCAATGAAGCTTTCTGACATTTTATCACGCCATATAGTTTATTCAATTGGAATTACATGGCCTTTGGGCTCTGTAATGCCCCTGTCACATTTCAATGCTATGTCACCAACATTCATAAGAATGGGCCAATGTTTTGGAACCTAGAAGTTTAGCTTACATCTCTGACATTCTCATTGCAAGCACATGTTTAGCAAACATCTTGAGAAGTTGGTCTGCATGTTAATGGCAACAAGTGCACACTTGGACAACAATGAGTTACCTTCCTCAGAAGGGTTGTCAAACCTGGGAAAATTTCAATAAAGAATGATGCAAGAGACTACTTTGACCAGATAGAGACAGCAATGTCTAGAAAAGATGTGCAAAGTCTCATGGGCTTTTAAAACTATTTTGGAACCTTCATTCCTGAGCTTGCTAACAAGACCAAGCACATCTCACAGCTATTAAAGAGGAACATCAAATTCCAATGGACCTGGTCAGAACAGAAGTACCTGGATGCAGTGAAGCTAGAACTTTGAAAGATTCCTAGCCTGAATACGCCTAACTATACCTGGGACTTTATTGTGAACTGTGATGCAAATACCATAGTATCAGCAGACTGTTAAGCCAAGTACTTGATGGTGTAGAGAGCCCTGTGTGGTACTTTGGCAGGAAACTGCAAAAAGCAGAGCAGAACTATAGTGCTACCAAGTTGGAGAGGCTGGCTTTAGTGGAAAGTTTGAAGAAGTTTCTATATTTCATCTTGGGTCATACCTTCATTATGTGAACTGACAACAGTACCCTTGTATGGCTCAAGAAGTTTGCTAGAGATAAATCTAATATTGTCACATGGTGGATTGAATATTTAAATGACTTTTCATTCTCAATTCAGCACTGCCCAAGGAGATTACATCA
Organism: Hofstenia miamia; assembly: GCA_900660155.1. Lineage (NCBI taxonomy): Eukaryota > Metazoa > Xenacoelomorpha > Acoela > Hofsteniidae > Hofstenia > Hofstenia miamia. The sequence continues at coordinate 1,344,782 of CABFPE010000154.1, read as the reverse complement.
TAATGCAGACTTATGGACTGCCCTCCTGAGTTATGAACAAGATCTAAGGAAGCCTCCTGGAGAGAAGACACCATTAAGATTTATTCCCCTGATGGAGTATGGGAAGAAATTACAAAAGACAAGATTGTATCATGAAAGCAGCACTATAAAGTGCTTTCAGAAATAATTTGAAAGCTGAAGAGCCCTCTTTGTCCTATCAGCCCAATTGTGAACCACTACTTCAAGCACTATTACTGGAAATTAAATGAGAAGGGCTTACTATACACCAAGAGCCACAATAATGGCTTGGCCATACCTGATTACTTCTGATGCAATCTTGTCCAAAGAATTCATGAGCAAGGACATCTGGGGATAATTCAGACAGAGAGAACCTTCAACACCAGATATGTGACCATTGACATAAGAGCAGCTGTCCTCAATGTAATCAATAAGTGTGAGACATGTCTGTTGCAGTGAACAACAACAGAGCTGCAAAGCAGAGCAGCAGAACAGAGTAATGAGGTTGTCCATATTAATTTAGAAAAGCTGTCCTGTGATGATGAGGGTTACCAGTATCTACTGGTTTTGATCAACCATTTTACCAAGTATGTGAGGTTGATCTCCTTGGACACTACTACCACTGAGATCATTAGTGAGAAGATCATTAAAGAGTGGTTGTTTAACCTGGGCCCTATGGAGCACCTCATTTTGGATCAAGGCCCCCAGTTCAAAAATCACATCATGGAGATTCTGATGCATGAGCAGGAAATCCTCAATGAATTCACAACTGTCTATCACCCTCAGTCTAATGGTGTAGTCAAATGCTTGAGCTGCACCCTAATTAAATTATCTCAAGTTGTGCTGTCCTGAACTGCTGGAAAGAACTGTAAATGAGAACCAGCCAATATCACAAAAGAGAGTGAGACAGTGAATTGATGACCCATGATCAGATGTCTGAAGGCATGAGAGGCCATGATCACACCCTGAGGAGGTTTGTGCAAGAAAAAGAGGCAGACAGGTTGGATGTGAGCAGAGTCCTACCATGTCTGGGCAACAACAGGCCTGGCAACATGGAGAGCTGAGTTCATTCAGACCTTGTGACTATGTGGGAAGACAACACTCTTTATGTGAAAGAGACTCATCCTGTGCTCAATGCTATGTAGGAAGATAACACTCCCCATGTGATCAAGAAGATTGGACACTTAGTGACTTTTATTTACCTTTTAGTGATATTGCAAATGTAAGAACTCCCAATCCAACCCATGAGTCCTCCTTGTATTTCAGGTCTAAGGCAATCACATGTAGATCATATAATGTTGAAATGATTACCTGCTACTATGACGTCAAAAAGCCTATTGAGATTTGTAATATGCTGAGAGCTGAATTGTCTGATCCTGAGGAGATGATTCTCCAACAAGTCACCAAATTCAGCTCCTTTTTTATAGATCATGCTGCATGTATGGGATCATTATGGGAAGTCTTTATTCACTTCTACCCTGATACACAGATTAGTGCCAACAATGTGCACATATCAGACACAGATGCCCTAATGATGCTCATGATCACACTCAAAGGCCTTCAGTTATATTAGCATTTCTTTGATACTTTCACAAGGAGATTCAACAACTTATGACGCCACTTCCCAATTAGTTCACAGCTGCCTAAGCTCCAGTTTTTTCATCTTCACAATGAGACAGTTACCCAGCTGGAGGCCTCCATGCAGATTAACAAAAGACCATGCTATGCTGAAGTCATTGGTTGGGATGATGTCCTTGCCAGTGAGATGGTTGAAGAAACCCAAAAGTTACAGTTTAGTCCACCTATCCAGTTACTGCCACAAAATTAGTCTAAGCAAAGGCCCCTTTTGATTTTTTTTTGATTTATTCTGATTTTATATATTCAAGCTAAGCACTCCACCTTTATCTCTTTTGACATCACAATGACATGTGTTTATCTTCACTGATTCAAGTGTAGTTTTAAGAATTAATGATTTATTTTCCCCTTGATTTCACACAACATGTTATTGCTCCAATAATTTGGCAAGGGAAAATGTGAATGTAACTCTGTAAACAGCTGCAGGTAATTGTCATGAGCATTTGTATAAATACTTGAAACACCTGTAGCAAGTGTCAAATAAACTTTGTCTCACTTCAACTGTGTTTGATCTTTTTCACTTTATTATTGCTAACCCCCTTTTAGGCATTATGTTACTTATCATAATAAATGCTTAAGTCTCCAGCAACATTTTGGGAGTTACTCCTCTGAGTTTAGAAAAACAACACATTCTATTCTGGTAGGCAGCCTAATTTGTGGACTGCATTAAGTTACATGTATAATTATGGTTAGGGAATAAGAACTTTTTATCAATTGTTTGCACTTCAAACATGCACTTAACACTGAACACTGTGATTATAATAAGCCAATGGCTAACATGAATGCATTGCAACTACATGCTGTTATTGTTATTACATGAGCTGAGAAATAAGGACTAATGAGAAACATTTTATTGAGTTAGAATTTAACAACTAGATACAAATAGGGTAGCACCTTTTTCAACTTTGGAATCTTCTTCCTGGATACTGCTTCAGTGTGATGCCATGCAAGTTGGTTGTCATTGATGTCTTGTTCTGCTTGGTGGATCTTTACTGTTATTTGTTACAATGGTGAAATACTAATACTCTTGTTTTTCTGTTAGAATGCAGGTTGCTCATTATGATGGTCTCCTCTGCAGTCTTCTGCCATGTCACTAAGTTGCTTAGCACTGCTAGTAGTAGTCTGAGCACCCATTGATTCTGCAGTAGTAATAGTAAACAGCAGCCATATGGTGTAATAAATGCTGTTTTCTCAGTATCATCTTCTATCTTCACCTGACAATAGGCTTTGCATAAATCTAGTGTTGTGAAATACTTATGGTTACTTGCCTCATAAAGCATAAAGCTCCAGTTTCACTAGTCCATTGATGATCCATTTGGTTGAGTTCCACCTCCCAGCTCAGTGATATAACTTATGTGTACTCTATCCTAGCTTGGTGTATACTCAAGACAAGACAGAATTTGACTTAGTCTCTTTTTGTAAAAGTGTTTCATGTTAATGCAACCAGACTTATTACTAGCTGCTCTGCTAATATTGAATATAGCCATTACTGAAATATATTGGCTTTAATAACTAGTTTAATTATTAGCAGCTTCCTAACCTACATTTAATAATTACTACATGCTCAGTCACATTATTAGTCACATTCGAGTCAATAATTTGGATCTAAAATAATATAGATAGAATTCCTAGGTTTTGGTTATCCAACTGTATTTTGAAACTATTATAATTAATACATGTATTAAGTGATTAATAGTCAACTAAATGAGACAAAAACCCCTATACCTAACATAAGTGCACTTTTGTGATCTGGAACAAAGACCCTAGAATCAATCTTGTGATGGAACCAGACCAATACTAAACACAACTAATTTAGCTTGACATTCTATTAAATAATCAAACCATATCAAGAAAATAATGTAAGAATTTCAAATAAATTTCTTTATCAATTGCTTACAATGATTTTAATCTATTTATAGTATTTTTGGAAAAGGACCTGTTGATTTCAAACTTAAACTGTTCATTGGACATCTGCCTAAAGATGTTCCTCTTATCAGCAACAAATCCAGTAATCCGATTCCTCCAATAAATCTTTGACTCTAATCTCAAGGAAGTTTATTGTGTACCCTAACCTAGTGTAACATCCTCTACCAGGCATCATTACTATTCATCTCTTGTAACTGCATAACACTAGTCATAGTTTTGCAGGTAGGGATTTACTTAATTAGATACTGCTTTGGCCTTTGTTTCTATTAACACAATGTAACTAGATATAACTGTTCACTATTTAGGTGATGAAGCTATGTGACAGTTTCTTCAATGATCAATAGTGGGCATCTGCCTGAAGCTGATCTCCACATCCAGTTTCACCAAATCCTTCAATGACCATTTGATTGAGTTCCACCTCTCAACTCATCAATACATTTTATGTGTAGCCTATCCTAGCCAAGTTCATACTCAAGACATGACACAATTCGACTTAAACTCTATTTTGTAAAAGTGTTCTATCTGTTTGCAACCTGACTTGTTACTAGCTGCTAATTTAAGATTACATGTAGCCATTACCAAAATATATTGGCATTTCTAAATATATTAGTATTGAGCAGCTTCCTAACTTACANAATTTCTACAAAAGTACCTGCCGATTTTAAATTTCAAATGATTTGTCTGCCAATATGGCTGTTCCTATGTAAGCGTTAGTTCGCTCAATTTAATTTGTCAATTGTTTCTTGATCGGCTAACAAGTTTTCTTATTTTGAACAATATTAAATCTTAGTTGCATTTTACAAAAATAACTAAAGATCTTTAACTAAATTTTTACAATTAATTTTAATTAATAATGATCATTCGACGTTTATCAGCTTAGCTGCTTTTTGGATGATGCTACAATACCTTAACGAATTTACAATCACAATAGAGCATCGAAAGGGTACCCTACACAGCAATGCAGACTTCTGGACGTCATTGCCAGAGTACCAAAGAGACGCAGAAAAGATAGATGGAGAGAAGCAGCAATTTCAGTTTCTACCACACAATCAATACGACGAACTGCCAGAGATCAATGTAGACAAGAAGGGTCAGACGGTACTACCAATAATAATAAAAGAGGAAATCTCTGAGAAAGAGATTATAGAAAAACAGCAAGACGATGTAATCCTTAATGAGATAATAAAAAACTGAAAGCACCCCAAACAATACTATCAAAACTAACAGCAAGCTACTTCGAACGCTACAAATGGAAGACAAACAGAAACGGGTTATTTTATGTCGAAGGGCAGAACAACCAAATCACAATACCAGAGTACTTCACAAGGGATCTGATACGGCGGATACACGAAAAAGGCCACCTAGGAATACCACAAATGGAAAAAACATTTAACGGGTGATTTGAGTATGCACCAACAACAGCGGCCTCACGTGGCTCAAAACATTCTCAGGAGACAAGTCAGGCATTGTATCTCGATGGATAGAATATCTCAATGAATTCACATTCACAATAGAACATCGAAAGGGCACCCTACATAGCAACGCAGACTNCATACCCAAGGAATACTGAAGCAGCCCAAACCCCAGAGTCTGTGAGACAGGAATCCTCTTCTGAACTGGGAACCCCAGAGATTTTGGAAATTTTGAGAAAAATAATGAAACCAAAAAACTCTTGCAAGAAGAAATAAGCCTACTAAAAGAGGATAGAAGATATTGAGCAAGCGAGTGCAGAAACAATTAGAAACATCCAAGTTGACATGGACACCAAACTAATTGAACAAAGCAAAGTATTTCAGAATGAGATTAAGACACTCACGAAGCAACTAACAGAGTCAAACAGTAGATTCTTAGAGCAGAATCAGCTCTTGCAAGAGAAAAATAATGTATTAGAGATAACAAACCAACAGCTAATACAAGACAACAATGTACTAGCCAAGGAGATAACACAACTAAGGAGCAAAATAATCCAACTAGAAACAAACAAGAGTGAACAGTCACAGCCAGCACAAGCACAACAGAACTTGTTGGAAATAGAGAACAAACGCCTAATCAGAGACAAGGATCTGCAACAAGAAGAAATAGCTCATCTAAAAGATAAACTGAGACTGTTGCAGCTAAACAAAGAAGAACGACAAGAGAAGATACACTCCCACAACTTCCAGGTTGTAGGCAGAAAGGAACGTGAATTACAAGCAACACCACCCATTGATCAATTATTGGAAGAAGACTCTTCAGATGATGAGAACAAGGTAGAGAAAAAGAAATTCATAGATGAGATCACAAAAGCAATAACTACACAGCTGTGAAACGAAGAAGGGACAACAAAACACATGAAACCCAAATACAGTAACTCAATACTGAACCAAGAAGTGGGAAACAATATGATCCCTTGCAAAGCCACACTACAAAAATTCAATGGTAGAGTAGATGGGTATAACCCAACCTTTGGTGAATGGCTTCAAATGTTCGAACTAACTATGGCAGAGAGAAAAGTAAGCTAACACTCAGTGGCAGCGAGATTCCCCCTATACTTGACAGGAGGGGCAGCGCAGCACTAGCTGCTGCTAGATCCAGAAACGAAGACAGATTACAAACTACTAATTGGTGACTTCATTGAATATTACGGAAATGAAAGTTTCAAAAACCAATATAGGATAATTCTAAATGGAACAAAAATGAAGAAGACGGATGACATTCGCAATTACATACAACAGGTCAAGAGACTGGTCACGTTAAGCTCAAGAGAAAACTGATACTCAAAATACAACCTCTTCTCACACATTTGTAAAGGTATGCCTGACAACATAAGGGCACAATTTCAAAATCAAGTGTGACGTAGATGATAAATTAGAGAAAATGATCAGAAAGGCAGTGGACATACAAGCCACGATTGAAAACAACGTGAGAATAAATGAGAAGGCAGCATGGCATAGAGAAACACCAACATGGAGGAGCAACATTAAACCAAAGAATACAATGAAAACCTATGAAACAGACAAACAGGAGAAAACAATAAAAATAAAAACCAAAGATGGGAAAACGAAGAAGGTCTGCAAAAGAGATTTGAAATGCTACAACTGTGGGAAGAAAGGACACAAGAGAGACAATTGCCACTAGCAAATAAATATGATTGGAGAAGAGAAAGGATACTTCAAAGACAAAGACTTAATAGAATCAGAAGAAGAAATGAACAAAGGACCCCAGACTGATGAAGAATTGGAAAACTAAATGGAGCGCCGACTCTCAAAAACTGCGCATTGATAATGATTATGGCAAACATGGATACAGTGAACACAATGACAATATGAGTCAATGGAATAATGATAAAAGCAACTATCAATACAGGAGCAGCAACTTCTATAATTATGGACAACTGTGCAACAAAGTTAGGTTTTACAAGAGAGGATCTCACCAAGTGCAATAAAAGACTTATAAACGCATCTGGTGAATATATTGACATGAAGGGAACATTGGAAGCAGTGCAGCTAAGATTGGCAAGCACGACATTTGAGCAATCATTGGTAGTATTAGACACGCACAACAACATGCTACCATATGAAATTATCTTGGGAGATGACTTCCTCATAAAAAACAAATGCGTTATCAATTATGCGGATAGAACGATTAAAGTTAAAGAGGAAGAGATTGAGATTGAAGAAGAACAGGGCAGAGACAAAACAATCACGTTCGAATTACAAGAAGATATACATTTGCAGCCACATCAGTGGAAAGAACAGAAGAAGTGATTACAGCTGATGTAATGATATATGAAAACAAAAGGATAAACACAGAAAGGGTATCAATGCTGTCTAGCATATGCGCAGTAAAAAATGGAAAGGGTAAAATACCAATTCTTCACCCAACAAACCAGAATGTAAATCTAAAGACGTCACACATCAAGATATTTGGGAAATATGTGAAATCAAACATCAGACTGATTTGGTAAGCATTGGAAGATGAGGATGGAGCCAACAACTTGCATGGTTGATTTGAGGACTTACAAGTGGAAGCGCAAAGTACTCCACATGGCTGATTCAAGGGCGAGTGGACGAACACCATCCAAGTCACGAGCACTCCCAGGGGCTGATTCAAGGGCATTGGGATGAAAGCAATCAATGACGAATACAAAATCCCAGACATCAAGAGCGAGAGCTACCCACATCTGAAAGACAATGAGATGCAACAATTAAGAAAGATGCTAGAAAGACATAAATGGATATTCAATTATGGAGATATAAGTGTGGGGGCAGGCAATAGGTGAGAAACACAAGATAGTAACAACAACAGAAAAACCAATAAAACTTCCTTGTAGAAGAGTGCCTGAACAAATGAAAGAC
>CABFPE010000154.1:1314080-1327919 GCA_900660155.1 Hofstenia miamia | reverse complement strand
GACCGACCAAGTTCGCTGCACCATCTCAGCTCAATTAAAACTAATTATGTGTACCTTACATTAGCTCAGTGCACGTACTCAAGTCAAGATACAACTGACTTAAACTCAATTTTGTAAAGTGTTTGTTGGATTGAATAAGTAAAGTAACTGGGCGTTGACACTAACTGCATTAAGTTAATAGTAGCCATTACTGTAAAATTACTGGCTTTAACATTTATCTAATATATTGCAGTTTCCTACACTTACATTTAATAACAGTACATGTAAAGTCATTTATTCGGTCGATTATTGTCAAGTCTCTTACTGTTAGTAATAAAGATATAATCCTAATGTTCAGCTATCCAGCCATTTCGAGCATCTGTTATAATATACATGTAGTGATCAATAGTCAGTCTAAGCAAGAATCGAAAAAACTCCTATCCATAACATAAGTGCTGTTTCATGACTGGCACAAGGACCCTTCAAATCACTCCCGTGAAGGAATCCAGCCACTACTCAACACAACTTGCTTAGCTGAACATTTTAAGAAATATCAAACCAGATAAATGACGAAAATGAAAATAAGATAAACTCTGAAGAATTTATTGTTCATCAAATTTCATTTAAATTCTAAGCTATTTATTTAATAAGTTCTAAGTACCTGCTGATTTTAAATTTTGAGTTAATCTTCTGCCAATATGGCTGTTCTGATGTAAGCGTAATTTCACTTGTTACAATTTGTCAAATCCATCTTAATCGGCTACGGTATTTTTCTCATAATGTACAATATTGTTACTTAGTTGCATAATACAAATGAATAAGATAATTAACTAAATTTTACAATCATTTTTTGATTATATTTAATCACTGTTAATCTTTCGACGCTGATCTCTTTGGTTTGCAGCTTATTCTTTTGGTTGATGCTACACGCCCTCCTCAGCTTGCATTATGGACAGCACGGGTTGCTCCCCATGCACGAGAGTGTCTGCCTTTCTGATGAGTAACTCCGCCTCATTATCTTCCCATGTTATTGTTGCGTATTTGGATTGCTTTGACATTTTCAGCACTGCCTCTTGTTCGATGGTGATGGTGTTTGAGTATTTTAGAAATCGAGTTTCCCTGATGTGTTCTGCTATCAGTGTCATTTCTCGCAACTCATTCATTTTTTGTGAGAAAATTTCGAAATATTTCTTGTACAAGCAAATTCCTTTTATTGCTATCAAGAGAGTCACCTGCGCATCAGCTTTGCAAGTGTGGGCTAAGTCTGCTCTCATTTGTGTATTCGGGTAGAAGAAAGTAAAGACCTTTTGTAGGCTGTGCATATTCACCACATCTTTATAAAAGAAGCTGATGTTATCCACTACTTCTTGTTCTGATATCTCGCCAGGATCATTCTTTCTGATTCGCATCATAGTGACAATTTCCACTCTTTTCATTACGTCATAGTAGTGATACCTCTGTTCCCACATATTGGTCCATATGATATCATTAACTCCCGAAAATAGCATGACTGCCCGTGGCTGGCGTTTTTCTATTTCTTCTCTTAGTTCTTTGAGCTGAATGTGTATTGCTCTTCCTCTTGTATATAGTTGATCTGGTGAGATGTTGCCTTCAATGTAAATGCACTCCTTGTTGTCATTGTCTAGCAATATCCTTTTTGTTCTCTTATAGTCCTCCCGTTCTGTCATTTCTACGGCTTTGTGTTGTGAGTTTACATATGATTTATACTCATGTAGAAATGCGTTTGCTGGTTTTACTTCCTTCAGGAGTCTCCATCTTGGCAGTATCATGGGTATTGCAATGGTTTTCGGCGTTGTACATAGTAAGATCTTACTATCGACGAGTCACTCAATTTCTTCATAAGTGCCCATTGTATTTGATGCTGCTGCTAAGCCAATAGTAGCGGGGTAATTCATTTTTGCTTCTGGGATTGTCTGCCAAAATGATTGCATGAGTCCCCTTTTGCTTAATTTCATTTGTATGCATTCTTGTATATCAATTTTTGATGTTATGCATTCGACGTCAACCCCAATCTGGTGAAAAGGCTTTTCAATAATTCTTCAAACTCTGTGCGTGTAAATACGTTGGTTCTCTTATTCTCTGATAGTTTCTCTCTGCTATCTCTTTCTTCTCCTTTGTGACTTTTATTTCTACCAGGAACCGCTCATTGCCAGTATCAATCCATTTGATTGTACTATCATGGCTTGTGTCTCCCCACTTTTCAATGTTTATTTTGTCAATCATTGTCTGTGTTTTTGGAGATAGTAACAACTGCAATGAGGTTAGTAATAGTTCTTCCTTGCTGATTTCCTGTTGTGTCTTTATCACCATTTCACATATCTCTACTGGTGTTGTTATCCCTCCTTTCTTTAGCATTTTGGCTCTTTTAATTATTTTTGTAAAAGTGCATTGTGGGCAGTTTCTAGCTTGACATTTCATATTCTCGTTTATTACTTGTTGCACATCTTTCTGTTTCAGCAGTTTCCTCACGTCCTCAGTGTTAACTAATCTGTGTTTTATTATTTTCTTCATGGTTATCCATGGTTGATTTTGCAATTGTTTCAATTGTGTTTCGGATGTTGCACCCCACATATATTTTTGCATGGGTTCTTCCAATATTTGTATCTCACTTGGGCAGATTCCTGTGATGTTTGCCAGTTCTACTATCAACATTCTTCCCATTGGGTGATGTTTTGTTATCAATCTACTTAACAGTTTTTCCATTGTCTGCATCAGTTTTTCATTTTTGTTCTGGGATTCAATCTTCACCCATATGTTTTGAATTTCCTTCAAATGCTCCTGGCGTTGAGTCATACTGCACTTGATAAATAGTGTCTTGGCTTTTTCTAGTCCTTCATTTTTGTTTAGCATTTCTGCTGTTTTTGTTTGTTGAAATAGATCAATCGCTATGCTGTTATCTATCATGATTCCATAGATCTGCGCCCAATAATTGATTTTTAGGTTGAACCAGATTAGTTCTGAAATTGTGAATTATTTTTTCTCCCATGGGAAGAAATTTTCTGTTCATAGTACCATATCTTTTAGATATTTTGGTAGTTCCTCCAGATTTTCTCTCATTACAATTATCACTATTCTTATTTGTTGTACTCTCGCCATTTGTAGTGTCTGATCAATCTGCTTTTGTAAGTGCTTACTGTACTCTTTTTCTCTTAGCACATGTATAATTGTTAAGTTTTCTTCATCTAAATTTATCTCCAGGATCTTTGCTATCTGTTCTTTATATGCCATAAGTGCTTGTGCTGTCTACAGTGTAAAATCTTCATTGAATGTCATATGAATCATGCTTCTCATGTATGGCCTGTCAATTGTTTCATTCAACTCCTGTGGATAGCTAATCAATACATTTATTTTAGGCTGATTGTCTGCATCTAGTAGTATTGGCAGATTGCTTCCTTCCATTTTGGCGGTTTTTCTGATTAGTGTTTTGGAGATAATTTCTAGAACGTGTTGTGCCACATTTTTGTGGTTGCCATAAAATAAGGGTGCAACGTTTCCCCATCGATTTTAGACATTTGCTTTTCTCTTTCTCTCAATCTTACTGTATGCTCCAATGTTGTTTCTGAGGAGGCGTCTATCTGCCTCATCTGTAAAGGTAATCTGCTGTCTCACTGCTGATTTCTTTGTATTATGGCATATCTTTTTGTGAATTCCTGAAATCTGTTTGGGAGTTGGTTTACGTATTCATTGTGTATTGTATTGATAGTGGTGTGGCTGCCTCTTGGCCAAACATCACTTTAAATGGAGTGACTCCCATCATTGAATGTACTGACGTGTTGTAAAAATACTCTATCATCTCAATCACCTCTTGCCATCTATTCCCGCCAATCCTGGTTGTTGTTACTTTTATTAATTTTATAAGAGTTCTGTTCAATCTTTCCACCACACCATTCGCCTGCAGGTGGTATGCTGTAGTTCTTTTGCTGACTATCTCTAGCATCTTTGCCATTTCCTGAAATAATCCACTTTCAAATTGGGGCCCTTTGTCTGATATGATCGTTTCCATTGGCCCCAATCGTAATATCCACTTTCATTACTATTTCCACTGTGGTTTCTGCAGTCATGTTTTTCATTGATATCATCCTTGCGTACTTCGTGAAATTATCCACCATCACTAGTAGAAATTGGTACCCCTCGTTATCTTTTGACAGTTGTTCCAAGTCGATGTGAACTATTTCGTTTGGTTGTGTGGCAATTATTTTTTCCAACAGTGCTCTCTGTGTTGGGAATCATTGGTTATTGTGTAACAAACATGTAGTGCATTTGTTGATGATGTCTTCAATCAGTTTTCTTAGTGCTGTTGTTATAAATCGCCCATTAAATGTTTTCTCTGTTTGTGTTATTCCTAGGTGACCTTTGTCATGTATTTGCTGTATAAGATCTCTCTTGAAATACTCAGGTATCACAATTCGATTGTTTTGTCCTTTGACATACAGCAACCCATTTCAGTTTGTTTTCCAGCTATGGCATTCAAAGTAGCTTGCTGTTAGCATTGATAGTGTCACTTGAGGTTCTTTCAATTTCCTTATTATCTCATTGAGGATTACGTCGTCCTGTTGCTTCTCTATGATCTCCTTTTCAAAGATTTCCTCCTTTATTATGATTGGTAATACTGTTTGACCTTTCTTGTCTACTTTGATCTCTGGTAGCTTGTCATATTGGTTGTGTGGTAGGAATTGGAATTGCTGCTTTTCCCCATCTATCTTTTCTGCGTCTCTTTGGTACTCTGGCAATGACGTCCAGAAGTCTGCATTACTGTGTAGAGTGCCCTTCCAATGCTCTATTGTGAATGTGAATTCATTAAGATATTCTATCCATCAGGATACGATGCCTGATTTGTCTCCCGAGAATTTTATTAGCCATGCCAGGCCGCTGTTATCTGTACATACTTGAAATTCTTTTCCAATCAAAAAGTGTCTAAATTTCTTGATGCTCTCAACTAGGGCTAGCATCTCAACTTTGGTGGAGCCATAGTTCTCCTCACTTGCCCTTAACTTATGGCTGAAAAATTGTATCAGCACCTCTTTCCAATTCTTAATTTGTCCTAGCGTTGCTCCTATGGCAACCTTGCTTGCATCACAGTCTAGTATGAACTGTTCATTATAATCCAGTGCGTTGAGTGATGGCAATTTTGCTAGTTCCTCCTTCATGTTATCCAGTTCCTCTTGTTCCTGCCATGTCCATATAAACAGTACGAATTTTCTCATGAGTTTCATCATCTTCGTGGTTTACCCTGCAATGTTGGGGATGAATGTACCGTAGTAATTGAAGAAACCCATTATTCTTTGGATATCTTTCTTGTTATTTGGTTTCTCTATCTTCCATATCATCTCTCTTGCATTGTCTTTCATTGTAATCCTCCCTTTTTCTATAGTCCTTCCCAGGAAGACAATTTTCTCCTTCAAAATTTCGCATTTGTTGCTGTTTATTCAGAGGCTGGCTTTTCCTAGAATTGTTAATGTTCTTTCCAATTTCTCTATATGTTCTTGTACCATGTTGCTTGTTACAATTATGTCATCTATGTATGCATTAATACCATCCTCCATTCTATGCGTCTTATTTTTCAGTACTTTTGTTATATATCTCTGGAATGTCGCCTGTGCGTTGCATAGTCCGAACGCCATGTAGATCCACTCATAAAGTCCATACAGTGTTATAAATGCTGTCTTCTTGATGTCCTCCTCTTCCATTCACACTTGCCAATAGGCCTTGCACAAGTCTAATGTTGTAAAATATTTGTGCTTGCTTGATTTGTACAGCATGTCCTCTATTCTTGGCAGAGGATAGGAGTCCTTCTTTGTTACCTCATTTAGCTTCTGAAAGTCTATGCATAGCTGGTATTTCTCTCCTTGTTTTACAAACACTGTTGGTGCCATGTAGGGGCTCTCACTTGGTCGTATGATTTTATTGTCTATCAATTCTTCAAGTATGCGATTGTATTTGTCTTTCATTTGTTCAGGCACTCTTCTACAAGGAAGTTTTATTGGTTTTTCTGTTGTTGTTACTATCTTGTGTTTCTCACCTATTGCCTGCCCCACGCTTATCTCTCTGTAATTGAATATCCATTTATGTCTTTCTAGCATCTCTCTTAATTGTTGCATCTCATTGTCTTTCAGATGTGGGTAGCTCTCGCTCTTGATGTCTGGGATTTTGTATTCGTCATTGATTGCTTTCATCCCAATGCCCTTGAATCAGCCCCTGGGAGTGCTCGTGACTTGGATGGTGTTCGTCCACTCGCCCTTGAATCAGCCATGTGGAGTACTTTGCGCTTCCACTTGTAAGTCCTCAAATCAACCATGCAAGTTGTCGGCTCCATCTTCGTCTTCCAATGCTTTCCAAATCAATCTAATGTTTGATTTCACATATTTCCCAAATATCCTAATGTGTGACTTCTTTAGGTTTACATTCTGGTTTGTTGGATTAAGGATTGGTATCTTTCCTTTTCCATTTTTCACTGCACATATGCTAGATGGCATTGATACTCTTTTTGTATTTATCCCTTTGTTTTTGTATATCATTACATCTGCTGTAATCACTTCTTCTGTTCTGATTTCATACATTTTCCACTGATGCGGCTGCAAATGTATATCTTCTTGTAATTCGAACGTGATCGTTTTGTCTCTGCCCTGTTCTTCTTTGATCTCGATCTCTTCCTCTTTGACTTTGATGGTTCTATCTGCATAATTAATAACGCACTTGTTTTTTATGAGGAAGTCATCTCCCAAAATTATTTCATATGGTAGCATGTTGTTGTGTGTATCCACTACTACCAGTGATTGCTCGAATGTTGTGCTTGCCACTCTTAGCTGCACTGCTTTCAATATTCCTTTCATGTTGATGTATTCACCAGATGCATTTATAAGTCTTTTGTTGCACTTGTTGAGATCCTCTCTTGTAAAACCTAATTTTGTTACACATTCGTCTGTAATTATAGAAGTTGCTGCTCCCATATCAATGGTTGCTTTTATCATTATCCCATTAACAGATATTGTCATTGTGTTCACTGTATCCATGTTGCCATAATCATTATTGATGCGCGGTTTTTAAGAGTCGGCGCTCCATTTAGTTTTCCAATTCTTCATCAGTCTGGGGTCCTTTGTTCATTTCTTCCTCTGATTCTATTAAATCTTCGTCTTCAAAGTACCCTTGCTCTTCTCCAATCATGTTTATTTGTTTGTGGCAATTGTCTCTCTTGTGTCCTTTCTTCCCACAGTTATAGCATTTCACATCTCTTTTGCAGACCTTCTTCATTTTTCTGTCTCTGGTTTTTATTTTTATCATTTTCTCCTGTTTGTCTGTTTCGTAAGTTTTTGTTGTATTTTTTGGTTTAGCATTGCTCCCCCACACTGGTGTTTCTCTATGCCATGCTGCTTTCTCATTTATTCTCACATTGTTTTCAATTGTGGCCTGTATGTCCACTGCTTTTCTGATAATTTTTTCCAGTTTATTGTCTATGTCGCACTTGATTTCAAATTGTGCCCTTATGTTGTTGGGCATACCTTTACAAATATGTGAGAAGAGGTCATATTTTGAGTATCGATTTTCTCTTGAGCTTAGCATGACCAGCCTCTCGACCTGTTGTATGTAATTGTGAATGTCATCCATCTTTTTCATTTTTGTTCCATTCAAAATTATTCTATATTGGTTTTTGAACCTTTCATTTCCGTAATATTCGATAAAATCACTGATTAGTAGTTTGTAATCTGTCTTAGTTTCCGGATCTAGCAGCAGGTAATGCTGTGCTGCTGCTCCTGTCAAGTATAGGGGGAATCTAGCCACTGCTGAATGTTGGCTTACTTTTCTTTCCGCTAGTTAGTTGGAACATTTGAAGCCATTCCCTGAATGTTGGGTTATATCCATCTACTCTACCATTGAACTTTGGTAGTGTGGCTTTGCAAGGGATCATATCATTTCCCAATTCTTGGCTCACCATTGAGTTGCTGTACTTGGGTTTCATGTGTTTTTTGTCTCTTCTTTGTTTTGCAGCTGTGTAGTTATCACTTTTGTAATCTCGTCTATAAATTTCTTTTTCTCCACCTCATTTTCATCATCTGAAGAATCTACTTCCAATAATTTATCATTGAGTGGTGTTGTTTGTAGTTTGCATTCCTTTCTGCCTACAAACTGAAAGTTGTGGGATCATACATTCTCTTGTCATTCTTCTTTGTTTAGCTGCAGTAGTCTCAGTTTATCCTTTAGATGAGCTATCTCTTCTTGCCTCAAGTCATTGTCTCTGGCTAGACGTTTGTTCTCCATTTCCAACAAATTCTGTTGTGCTTGTGCTGGCTGTAGCTGTTCACTCTTGTTTTTTTCTAGTTGGATTATTTTGCTCCTTAGTTGCGTTATCTCTGTGGCTTGTACATCGTTGTCTTGTATCAGCTGCCAGTTTGTTGTCTCTAGTATGTTGTTTTTCTCTTGCAAGAGCTGTTTTTGCTCTAAGAATCTCGTATTTGACTCCGTTAATTGCTTCGTGAGTGTCTTAACCTCACTCTGAAATGCTTCGCTTTGTTCAATTAGTTTGGTGTCCATCTTGACTTGAATTTTTGTAATTGTTCTGCATTCAATTGCTTGATCTCTTCTATTTTCTTTGTTAGTAAGCTTATTTCTTCTCATAAGAGGTTTTCAGTTTCTCTGTTTTTTTCACAATTTCAAAAATCTCTGGGGTTCCCGGTTCAGAGGGGGATTCCTGTCTTACTGATTCTGGGGTTTGAGCTGCTTCAGTATTCCTTGGGTATGATGACGATTGTGTTGCCATGTGGGTGTTGGTTTTTGTTACTGGTTTCTTTGCACTTCCTCTCTTATTACTTTTATTATTTGTCATTGTTTCTTGATGTCGTAGTGGCTTTCCATTTTGGTTATGATTCAAGAGTCTAGTTTGCACTTGTTATGGTTAGGATTTTCTGCTTCTGCTGACTTTGTATTTTTGTTTGTTGCCTTGTTGCTTCCTTTCTTATTTTACTTTGAGTTCTTTTCTGAATTTTGAAAGAGTATTGCTGTGTGTTTCCTCTCTGTTGACTTTGTTCTTATTTGTCATGGTCACAATGTAACATCCTCTACCATTTATTTGTTTGATTATCGTCAAGTCTCCTACTTTTAGTAATATAGATATAACCCTAATTGTTGGCAATCCAGCCATTTCGTGAATCTGTTATAATGTACATGTAGTGATTGATAGTCAGACCAAGCAAGAATTGAAAAACTCCCTATTCATAACTTAAGTGTGGTTTCACGACTGGCATAAGGACCCTTGTATCACTCCCATGATGGGATCCAGCCACTACTCAACACAACTTCACTTAGCTGAACATTTTAATAAATAAACCAGATAAATGATGAAAATGAAATCAAAATAAACTCTGAAGAATTTATTGTTCATCAAATTCCATTTAAATTCTAAGCTATTTATTTAAAAAGTTCTAAGTACCTGCCAATTTCAAATTTTGAATTAATCTTCTGCCAATATGGCTGTTCTGACATAAGCATAAATTCACTTGTTACAATTTTTCTAATTTTTCTTAATTGGCTACACTGTATTTCTCATAATGTGCAATATTGTAACTTAGTTGCATAATACAAATGAATAAGATATTTAACTAAATTTTACAATAACTTATAATCATATTTAATCACTGTTAATCTTTTCAATGCTATTCCTTTTTAGTTTGTAGCTTATTCCTTTTTATGATGCTACATTAACATTAAAGAATTGTACTTTTCTAAACATCATATATTGATTTAAATAACATTACCTTACAAAATATAAAAACATTGATATTTCATTTAGTTGAACTTTTTATTATGTAATTTTATAAATATTTTTTGATAAAAGTGATCACTTCAATTGATTAAATACAAGTAAAATTTACTAAAATTATATTTACTATCACATTTTAATGTATTTTTAATAGCTAGGATGCTGAATTTCCATTGATAAAGGCACTAAAATTTTACATCCAGAAAATTTTGAGTGTCTAGAATGTTTGCAGCACCCTAAAAATACATATAAAAATAATGCATTGAATTGATATGATATTCATAATCTCAATGATGATATATAAACAAAAAATAGTCAAGCTATATTAAAAAACATTCATTGTCACACCTTAATGCATAAAGCCATTCTCTACAAAAAGAAGAGAGGTAAGCAGAAAAGTGTCTTTAAAAAATATGAATTATGCCTACAATCAAATACTAGCAACTATCTGGAAATGAGGAATGCATTTAACTAGATTGTCTGCAAAATAAATATAAAACAGTTTAGAAATAGTACTAGAAAAACATATGCACTATCAAATATAATGCTGAATAGATAGTAAGATGATAATCACAATTATGGTATATAACCCAAGTGGAAGTTGAATGATTTCAGGAAACATTCATTCTAGAATTTAAAGTAAAACATTCCTTAGAAGACATGAAATTTATGTGATGCTATATATTTTCAAAAAACATGAAAAATAATCAAGCAAAATTATAAATAAATTAATGTCATGGAATCAGATTGTATTGAAGGCATGCCTTAAACACATTTAGGCAAAGTGTTTATGAAGATTTTCAGAAGCATTGCAAAAGTGCATCAAAAATAATATTAAAATATCACTCATTAATCTAACATATCAAAATTCTAGTAGAGAGTTATTAACAAATAAAGTTTAACAGTGAAGAAACATAATGAACATATTTATTCATGTAGAGGAATACACACTTCAAGCCTTGAAGAATTCATATTATTTAATTGATTGAAAGATACAGGCTTTTTATTTGAAATTTAAAATTTTTCATCCTCTAAGTATTCATCAAATTTTCATCTTGATTTTGATAAAGTTAGCTCATTACTAAAAAATCAACATGCTTTGGAAGTGTAATAGAATCAAATATTTTCGAGAAACTGTATTATTAATAAGTGTAATCTAAAACAACAGCACCTCCTTGTCAAATAACTTTCCATTTTTTTGAAAAATTGACTGTATTCACATTTTTTGCAATTTTTTTTATTATTTACTAAAATGAACATGTAAACATTTTTTAAGGAGTTTTATACTCATTATTACATTTCAAATAGCATTTGGAAATTTCTCAATCTTCAAGTAATACAGTTAAAACAGATAATTTGATATTTTTAACTAAATCCTTTAATAAATTCATTTTAGCTCAATGGTGTGAGCTGTTCAGAGTTTTCAGAAAAAAGCAATGAGGTATTTTTTCCTAATGCACTTTGCTCTTCACATATGATTGGAAATTGTGAACAAGAAAATGATCCAATTGAAGTAATAGGCAGTGTACAATGTACTAAATTAATCAAGGAAACTCTTGAAAAATATGACATTTCCTTTAAACCCCATAAAGAAAATGGATGTGAAACATTGGTTGATTTACAATGGCAAGGACTAATCCAGATAAAATATTCAGGTGCCATTTATGAAATGTAGCTTTTATCCACTTATTAAACTTAAATCCCTAAGTTAAATTTAGAAATAACAATGCTTTGAGCAATATTTATTGTGTTGAAAATATACTATTGTATTAATGAAAGTTGAATATTTTTGTAATGTGGTAAGGAATTACAAATATTTTGCATAAGTTGTGAGTAGGTTATGCTACATTTGTACTACTTCTACTTCAATGCTTAAAGTTACAATTCTAGCATTACACAGCTGCAATATATAATTCAGTTGAAATAATTAAAATGTATTTAAATATATGTGATTTTGAGGTTTAGTCAATATGTTTGTTTATCACTACTCATTGCATATGGAAAGACTATTCAATTTTTAGCAGCACATTTTTCAATTAAATCTGANGTCAATATGTTTGTTTATCACTACTCATTGCATATGGAAAGACTATTCAATTTTTAGCAGCACATTTTGCAATTAAATCTGATAACTTAATTTTTTCCTCTAGTGATTTCCTAATTTAGGAATTTAAAATAATCCTCTTAAATATTAAATCCAGAAAAGAACAAAGAAAATTAAAGAAAATAATTTAATATTTATACTATATGCTAACTATGATTTTTGATTTATTTTTTAAGCAAATGCTTGTCCTCAAAATATTTGACGAAAATCAGAGGTCAAATTGCTCCTTGTTAGTAGGAAACACAGACTAATTATGTGGTTTAAGCAAAATTATTAGGAGACAGGTACTTGTTTTCAATATAAACATGTTTGTAATACTTTAGTATAAATAGTAACTAAGCAAAAAAGATATTTATGAAATAAATTTATCCTTCTTATTACAGTGTGATTTATTCATACAATGTGAAGATAAGTGTTTCATGAAGAGTAGCAGTCAGGATAAAATGGCAAGAACAATTATAAGTTTGAGTCCTTGATCATAAAATGCATTTAGGTTATGGCTGCAAATAGTGTTTTTTTCTACATTCACACTTAGCTTGCTATTGATCACTTTTGATATGCATACAGTAACAAATTTGAAAAAGGCTGAACTGATCCCCATAAGATTAACCTTGTTATTTATTCTATGATTATATATAACTTAGGAAGCTGCTAGTAGATCATTAATAGTTGATACACATGTTTTATTTAATAACAGCAGCTAGTGTCAATTCCCAAGTAACAATGATCAATGGGCCATTATTGGTCCATTATTGGCATCATTGGCCAATATTGGCCAACCATTTGCCAAAATAAACCATTAATGTTAGAAGGCAAATTGTTGGTATATGAATGGCGTATTGTTGGTAAATATTGGCTTTTAATGGTGAATTGATGGCTCATTGTTGGTAAATTGATGGCACCAATAATGGACCAATAATGGCCCATTGATGGCTTGCTACTTGGGTTTTTTAATCTCATGTGTTATTTACATGCACTCAATGCAATGTGCTTTGATTAATAACGGTTAAGTCATATTGTGACGTGTCTATTACTACACTGCATTAATTAAGAAACACATAATAAATATCTTTCTAAGATGAGTCAGCAGTGATCCTGGAATTAAAACTGTGAAATGGATGGATTGTTGGTGAATGGATCGGAATTTGGCAGTAGCCCATTATTTGACTGTAGTTGCATGTTACTTAAACAGTAATAGTTATGCCTTAGTTTAATTACAGTTAGTTCTTAACATTTAACAAGACAGAATACATTCAGGAAACAATAGAACTGTTCCGCCAGTGGGGCCAAATAACAAATTTTTAGATTTTTTGCAGCAGATAGTGGTTTAGATGACGATTCTACACTAACAAACTAATATTTATTAGTATGAACTTTTTGAATAACATTTCAATTATATTTATGTGATATTTATAAATATAAATACAGGAATTGCTTGGGAGGAAACAGAAAAGGAATTGAAATTTCAAATCCCAATTGAGATTTGGCATAAAATTCATTGGTTATTCATTACTGGATGTTTATTTGAAAAATGTAATGTATTATGTCAGTGACCTACTAAGTTTCTGCCTTAATAGAATGGACAGAAAAGTGGATCTAACAGTTATGATTGATTAGAAAATTAGAATAATTTGCAAATAATTTGTCTATTTCCAAAAAATGAGATTTTCTTATTATAGCTGATAATAAAAATGTAAGTTTCCTGGATTGTTATATGCAATCTTCTCCAACATTGCTGAACACAGACTCCAAAATCAAGCACGGAAAGTTATGAAACCAGCTAGAAGGATTATATTTCTAATTGAATGAATGTTTAATTATATAAAAACGCTGAATGTATTGCCAATTAGTTTTCTATTATATTATGGAAGCAAAAAATTTAAATTACAGCTTTGCTAAAAACTAGATTGACAAAGCCTCTAAATGAATGAAGAGTTATGGTTATCATAAAAAATATATGCTGCATATATATATATATATATAT
>CABFPE010000154.1:1294637-1307460 GCA_900660155.1 Hofstenia miamia | reverse complement strand
GTGCAGTGTTTTCTCATCAATCATCTGTGGGCTACTGCCTGAAGCTGATCTCCACACAACAGTTTCTCTCCTTCATCAACAACTGACCAAGTTCACTGCACCATCTCAGCTCAATGAGAACTAATTATGTGTACCTTACATTAGCTCAGTGCATGTACTCATGTCCAGATACAACTGACTTAAACTCAATTTTGTAAAGTGTTTGTCGGATTTAATAGGTAAAGCAACCAGGCGTTGACACTAACTGCATTAAATTAATATTAAAGTAGCCATTACCATAAAACTACTGGCTTTAACAATTACTTAATATATTGCAGTTTCCTACCCTTACATTTAATAACAGTACATGTAAAGTTGTTTATTCAGTTGATTATTGTCAAGTCTCCTACTATTAATAATAAAGATATAATCCTAATGTTTGGCTATCCAGCCATTTCGAGCATCTTATAATGTACATGTAGTGATCAATAGTCAGACTAAGCAAGAATCGAAAAACTTCCTATCTGTAACATAAGTGCGGTTTCATGACTGGCACAAGGACCCTTCAAATCACTCCCATGATGGAATCCAGCCACTACTCAACACAACTTGCTTAGCTGAACATTTTAATAAATATCAAACCAGATAAAAGACGATAATGAAAATAAGATAAACTCTGAAGAATTTATTGTTCATCAAATTTCATTTAAATTCTAAGCTATTTATTTAAAAAGTTCTAAGTACCTGCTGATTTTGAATTTTGAATTAATCTTCTGCCAATATGGCTGTTCTGACGTAAGCGTAATTTCGCTTGTTACAATTTGTCAAATCTTTCTTAATTGGCTATGGTATTTTTCTCATAATGTACAACATTGTAACTTAGTTACATAATACAAATGAATAAGATATTTAACTAAATTTTACAATCATTTTTTGATTATATTTAATCACTGTTAATCTTTCAATGCTGATCTCTTGTGTTTGCAGCTTATTCTTTTGGTTGATGCTAAAATAAGTTAGGTATAGGAGTTTTTCTCTCAATTAGCCAACTAGCAATCATTTAATTCATGTATCAAAGTAATTAACTGCAAACAGGTTGGATGACCAAAACCTAGGAAATATATTAATACTATTTTAGATCCAAATTAATGACCAATAAATGACCAATAAAGTGACCATACATGTATTAATCTAAAATTTTTGTAAGTTAGGAAGCTGCTCAATACTAATATATTTAGAAATGCCAATATATTTTGGTAATGGCTACATGTAATCTTAAATTAGCAGCTAGTAACAAGTCAGGTTGCAAACAGATAGAACACTTTTACAAAATAGAGTTTAAGTCGAATTGTGTCATGTCTTGAGTATGCACTTGGCTAGGATAGGCTACACATAAAATGTATTGATGAGTTGAGAGGTGGAACTCAATCAAATGGTCATTGAAGGATTTGGTGAAACTGGATGTGGAGATCAGCTTCAGGCAGATGCCCACTATTGATCATTGAAGAAACTGTCACATAGCTTCATCACCTAAATAGTGAACAGTTATATCTAGTTACATTGTGTTAATAGAAACAAAGGCCAAAGCAGTATCTAATTAAGTAAATCCCTACCTGCAAAACTATGACTAGTGTTATGCAGTTACAAGAGATGAATAGTAATGATGCCTGGTAGAGGATGTTACACTAGGTTAGGGTACACAATAAACTTCCTTGAGATTAGAGTCAAAGATTTATTGGAGGAATCGGATTACTGGATTTGTTGCTGATAAGAGGAACATCTTTAGGCAGATGTCCAATGAACAGTTTAAGTTTGAAATCAACAGGTCCTTTTCCAAAAATACTATAAATAGATTAAAATCATTGTAAGCAATTGATAAAGATATTTATTTGGAATTCTTACATTATTTTTTTGATATGGTTTGATTATTTAAAAGAATGTCAAGCTAAATTAGTTGTGTTTAGTAGTGGTCTGGTTCCATCACAAGATTAATTCTAGGGTCTTTTTGCCAGATCACAAAAGTGCACTTAAGTTAGGTATAGGGGTTTTTGTCTCATTTAGTTGACTATTAATCACTTAATACATGTATTAATTATAATAGTTTCAAAATACAGTTGGATAACCAAAACCTAGGAATTCTATCTATATTATTTTAGATCCAAATTATTGACTCGAATGTGACTAATAATGTGACTGAGCATGTAGTAATTATTAAATGTAGGTTAGGAAGCTGCTAATAATTAAACTAGTTATTAAAGCCAATATATTTCAGTAATGGCTATATTCAATATTAGCAGAGCAGCTAGTAATAAGTCTGGTTGCATTAACATGAAACACTTTTACAAAAAGAGACTAAGTCAAATTCTGTCTTGTCTTGAGTATACACCAAGCTAGGATAGAGTACACATAAGTTATATCACTGAGCTGGGAGGTGGAACTCAACCAAATGGATCATCAATGGACTAGTGAAACTGGAGCTTTATGCTTTATGAGGCAAGTAACCATAAGTATTTCACAACACTAGATTTATGCAAAGCCTATTGTCAGGTGAAGATAGAAGATGATACTGAGAAAACAGCATTTATTACACCATATGGCTGCTGTTTACTATTACTACTGCAGAATCAATGGGTGCTCAGACTACTACTAGCAGTGCTAAGCAACTTAGTGACATGGCAGAAGACTGCAGAGGAGACCATCATAATGAGCAACCTGCATTCTAACAGAAAAACAAGAGTATTAGTATTTCACCATTGTAACAAATAACAGTAAAGATCCACCAAGCAGAACAAGACATCAATGACAACCAACTTGCATGGCATCACACTGAAGCAGTATCCAGGAAGAAGATTCCAAAGTTGAAAAAGGTGCTACCCTATTTGTATCTAGTTGTTAAATTCTAACTCAATAAAATGTTTCTCATTAGTCCTTATTTCTCAGCTCATGTAATAACAATAACAGCATGTAGTTGCAATGCATTCATGTTAGCCATTGGCTTATTATAATCACAGTGTTCAGTGTTAAGTGCATGTTTGAAGTGCAAACAATTGATAAAAAGTTCTTATTCCCTAACCATAATTATACATGTAACTTAATGCAGTCCACAAATTAGGCTGCCTACCAGAATAGAATGTGTTGTTTTTCTAAACTCAGAGGAGTAACTCCCAAAATGTTGCTGGAGACTTAAGCATTTATTATGATAAGTAACATAATGCCTAAAAGGGGGTTAGCAATAATAAAGTGAAAAAGATCAAACACAGTTGAAGTGAGACAAAGTTTATTTGACACTTGCTACAGGTGTTTCAAGTATTTATACAAATGCTCATGACAATTACCTGCAGCTGTTTACAGAGTTACATTCACATTTTCCCTTGCCAAATTATTGGAGCAATAACATGTTGTGTGAAATCAAGGGGAAAATAAATCATTAATTCTTAAAACTACACTTGAATCAGTGAAGATAAACACATGTCATTGTGATGTCAAAAGAGATAAAGGTGGAGTGCTTAGCTTGAATATATAAAATCAGAATAAATCAAAAAAAAATCAAAAGGGGCCTTTGCTTAGACTAATTTTGTGGCAGTAACTGGATAGGTGGACTAAACTGTAACTTTTGGGTTTCTTCAACCATCTCACTGGCAAGGACATCATCCCAACCAATGACTTCAGCATAGCATGGTCTTTTGTTAATCTGCATGGAGGCCTCCAGCTGGGTAACTGTCTCATTGTGAAGATGAAAAAACTGGAGCTTAGGCAGCTGTGAACTAATTGGGAAGTGGCGTCATAAGTTGTTGAATCTCCTTGTGAAAGTATCAAAGAAATGCTAATATAACTGAAGGCCTTTGAGTGTGATCATGAGCATCATTAGGGCATCTGTGTCTGATATGTGCACATTGTTGGCACTAATCTGTGTATCAGGGTAGAAGTGAATAAAGACTTCCCATAATGATCCCATACATGCAGCATGATCTATAAAAAAGGAGCTGAATTTGGTGACTTGTTGGAGAATCATCTCCTCAGGATCAGACAATTCAGCTCTCAGCATATTACAAATCTCAATAGGCTTTTTGACGTCATAGTAGCAGGTAATCATTTCAACATTATATGATCTACATGTGATTGCCTTAGACCTGAAATACAAGGAGGACTCATGGGTTGGATTGGGAGTTCTTACATTTGCAATATCACTAAAAGGTAAATAAAAGTCACTAAGTGTCCAATCTTCTTGATCACATGGGGAGTGTTATCTTCCTACATAGCATTGAGCACAGGATGAGTCTCTTTCACATAAAGAGTGTTGTCTTCCCACATAGTCACAAGGTCTGAATGAACTCAGCTCTCCATGTTGCCAGGCCTGTTGTTGCCCAGACATGGTAGGACTCTGCTCACATCCAACCTGTCTGCCTCTTTTTCTTGCACAAACCTCCTCAGGGTGTGATCATGGCCTCTCATGCCTTCAGACATCTGATCATGGGTCATCAATTCACTGTCTCACTCTCTTTTGTGATATTGGCTGGTTCTCATTTACAGTTCTTTCCAGCAGTTCAGGACAGCACAACTTGAGATAATTTAATTAGGGTGCAGCTCAAGCATTTGACTACACCATTAGACTGAGGGTGATAGACAGTTGTGAATTCATTGAGGATTTCCTGCTCATGCATCAGAATCTCCATGATGTGATTTTTGAACTGGGGGCCTTGATCCAAAATGAGGTGCTCCATAGGGCCCAGGTTAAACAACCACTCTTTAATGATCTTCTCACTAATGATCTCAGTGGTAGTAGTGTCCAAGGAGATCAACCTCACATACTTGGTAAAATGGTTGATCAAAACCAGTAGATACTGGTAACCCTCATCATCACAGGACAGCTTTTCTAAATTAATATGGACAACCTCATTACTCTGTTCTGCTGCTCTGCTTTGCAGCTCTGTTGTTGTTCACTGCAACAGACATGTCTCACACTTATTGATTACATTGAGGACAGCTGCTCTTATGTCAATGGTCACATATCTGGTGTTGAAGGTTCTCTCTGTCTGAATTATCCCCAGATGTCCTTGCTCATGAATTCTTTGGACAAGATTGCATCAGAAGTAATCAGGTATGGCCAAGCCATTATTGTGGCTCTTGGTGTATAGTAAGCCCTTCTCATTTAATTTCCAGTAATAGTGCTTGAAGTAGTGGTTCACAATTGGGCTGATAGGACAAAGAGGGCTCTTCAGCTTTCAAATTATTTCTGAAAGCACTTTATAGTGCTGCTTTCATGATACAATCTTGTCTTTTGTAATTTCTTCCCATACTCCATCAGGGGAATAAATCTTAATGGTGTCTTCTCTCCAGGAGGCTTCCTTAGATCTTGTTCATAACTCAGGAGGGCAGTCCATAAGTCTGCATTATGATGTAATCTCCTTGGGCAGTGCTGAATTGAGAATGAAAAGTCATTTAAATATTCAATCCACCATGTGACAATATTAGATTTATCTCTAGCAAACTTCTTGAGCCATACAAGGGTACTGTTGTCAGTTCACATAATGAAGGTATGACCCAAGATGAAATATAGAAACTTCTTCAAACTTTCCACTAAAGCCAGCCTCTCCAACTTGGTAGCACTATAGTTCTGCTCTGCTTTTTGCAGTTTCCTGCCAAAGTACCACACAGGGCTCTCTACACCATCAAGTACTTGGCTTAACAGTCTGCTGATACTATGGTATTTGCATCACAGTTCACAATAAAGTCCCAGGTATAGTTAGGCGTATTCAGGCTAGGAATCTTTCAAAGTTCTAGCTTCACTGCATCCAGGTACTTCTGTTCTGACCAGGTCCATTGGAATTTGATGTTCCTCTTTAATAGCTGTGAGATGTGCTTGGTCTTGTTAGCAAGCTCAGGAATGAAGGTTCCAAAATAGTTTTAAAAGCCCATGAGACTTTGCACATCTTTTCTAGACATTGCTGTCTCTATCTGGTCAAAGTAGTCTCTTGCATCATTCTTTATTGAAATTTTCCCAGGTTTGACAACCCTTCTGAGGAAGGTAACTCATTGTTGTCCAAGTGTGCACTTGTTGCCATTAACATGCAGACCAACTTCTCAAGATGTTTGCTAAACATGTGCTTGCAATGAGAATGTCAGAGATGTAAGCTAAACTTCTAGGTTCCAAAACATTGGCCCATTCTTATGAATGTTGGTGACATAGCATTGAAATGTGACAGGGGCATTACAGAGCCCAAAGGCCATGTAATTCCAATTGAATAAACTATATGGCGTGATAAAATGTCAGAAAGCTTCATTGAGACCTGCCAATATGCTTTGCACAGGTCCAGGTAGGAGAAGAATTTGTAACAACTCACTTTGTACAGTAAGTCCTCAATCCAAAGAAGTACACAGGCATCCTTAATTGTAATGTTGTTAAGTTTCCTGAAATGAATATATAATTGGTACTTATCTCCTTGCTTAATGAAGACCATAGGCACAGTGTATGGGCTATTTCTGCCCTAGATTATACCACTTTCAATTAGATCACTGAGGATCCCCTCATACTCTTCTTTCAAATTTTCCAGCACTCTTTGTACTGGCTAGTGTATGGGTCTATCATGCTTAGTTGTGATTGAATGCTGTTCAACAACAGCCTGGTCCACACTGATTAAACCATACTTAAACACTTTGCTCTTCTTATGCAGCAAGTCAACCAGTACTTCTTGCTCTTCAGGGCTGAGATGCAGGTGGAATTTGGCAAACAGTAGGAGTCCAGACAGACTCAGAGGGCTCAGTTAAATCATGAATGGCCATAAAGATTGGCAGACAAGTGGTGGTTTGATGCTCCAACTGAACTGGCATAGTGATGATCTTGAGTTGGGTGTAGTCCAACCATTGAAAAGAGTTAGAGCTATTCAAGATGGTAACACAAATTTTTCCATTCTTCACATGACATAGGTCAGGTGAGAAATTGATGCCTCTATAATGTTTTCCTCTCTGCCCAGAAACCATAACATCACCTGTGTACTGGCTTTTGGTAATAACAACAGCTCTTGTCCAATGTTGTGGTTTGATGGCAAATGAATTCATAAATTTAAAAGAATTATACCAATCAGGGATAGTTACTCATTTGCTGGGAACCTCATCTTCTCTGATGGAAATGGTGTTACTTCCATAGTTAATAATTCAAGTGTTGTACTCCAGGAAGTCACTTCCCAAGATGATATCATATGGTAGGGGCTGATCATGTGAATCAACAATTATCAAGTCTACTTGTAAGCTTTCTTTGGCAGACTTGCAGTTTGACATCCTATATCCTGTCTTTGGGAGAGATGCTATTGCCAGAGGCATCAATTAGGCAAACTTCTAGAGAGTCTAACTCATCTCTAGTCATGCATAATTTGGTACAGCATTCATTGCTGATGATTAATGCTGAGGCTCCAGTGTTGATGGTGGCATTTATCAGAGTTCCATTGATGTCCACAGGAATTACATTGGTTCTCATGAGGTTTGTTAAGACCAAGACATCCTGTGCACAGTTTTTGGGAGGCAGTGCTCCACTTAGTTTAAAGGACTGGCAGGCTTAGAAATCATTATGGGAGGGAAGTCCTCCATACTAGTTCCATCAATTACAAAGCCATTTCCATCAGCTACAACTCAAATCCAAGCACTGCAGTTCAGTTTAATGTGGCCCTTCTGGCCACAGTGGTAATAACAGGTCTGGAGATTGCCTGACCTCTTCTTGACTGAACCAAGTGTTGACAAAGCTCTAGTAGTAGGCTGGCTAGACTTGGATCCTAATTTCATGTCACCTAAGTCCTTGTCAATCTGATTTGAACTACGCATCATGTACACCATGCTAATTGCTTTTCAAATGATTATGTGGAGATCATCCTTAGGGACCCTTCGAATTGATCCTGTGATGGAATCCAGCCACTACTTGACACAACTTGCCTAGCTGCACATTTTATTAAATAATCAAACCAGATAAAAGTAAAAATGAAAATAAAATAAACTCCAAAGAATTTATTGTTCATCAAATTTCTGGTTAGTTCAAAGCTATTTATAAAAATTTTCCAAAAGTACCTGCTGATTTTAAATTTTAAATGATTCGTCTGCCAATATGGCTGTTCCCTCGTAAGCGTAATTTTGCTCAATATAATTTGTCAAATGTTACTTGATCAGCTAACAAGTTTTTCTTAATTTGAACAATATTATGGCTTGGTTGCATTGTACAAAGTAACTAAGATAATTAACTAAATTTTACAATCAATTCTAATTATTATTACTAATCATTCGACGTTATTCCTCGCTTGCAGCTTGGTTGCTTTGGATGATGCTACACGCCCTCCTCAGCTTGTTTAGGGAAGCAAAGTTCACTGAGCAGCATCTCATACTGATGCTTAATGTGAGGGGCATGATAGTGGTCTTCAAAATGACCAATAAGCAGTTGGTAATTCAACTTGGTTTCCTTGTCCAGCATCATATATTGGTTGTATGCCAACCCTTGCAAATACATTGGAAACTGGGCAACAGCAGCATCTTGGTTAGCTCAAGATTGCTTCATTGTGAGTTCAAACAAAAACAGCAATTTGTTGAATGACTGTGACATTTCATCACTTTTTCCAGTAAATTTGGGTAAGACAGAATGTTGATTAAAGTGATTAACAGATTCACTCCCACTAGACTCAACTGGGAGGATAGATTGAGAGAACCATCACCAGCATGTTGTCACAAACTTGCTAGGAACACTCAAATAACTTGGTGAAGTTGATGCAAAAGCAGTAGGCTTAGCCATAGTATTGACTAGCACCAAAGGCAAACAGGGTGCACTTGGGATGCACAGGCTTATAGTGGTTACAGTGGTTAAAGTTTATACTTGAGTTAAAGCAGATTGAGTAAACATCTGACTGCAGCTCATGAAGGGAGTAGCAGATTTTACAAACTTAGGCATCAAGGGGTCAGAGGCTGGTGAATCAGAGACCTTGGGAAATTGAGATCACATGAAGTGCATGACCTCATCATTAATTTGATCACCAAATACTTTGAGGAGTTTATTCAAAGCATCATGAGTTACATATTTTGAGATTCCAGAAGGAGAAGAGGGACACTGAGGAGGTGAGCTCTCTCAGTAAGACAATTGCAGCAGAGCTGAGGCTGGGGTGGTGAGATTCTGGATTTGAAGATCTAGGGAAGTGATGGCATCAATCAAATGTCACTCTCTCAGTAAACCTTGGAGGCCTGTAGTTTTAATTTGGCCTATAGAGAATCAATGTGTCATTGCTTTGCAATTAAACACTCTTGTTGTAAAAGAACTATGTAAAATATTTTCATTCAATTCAATATCCCAGATGTAAACATGATATTTATTATTTAAATATCAATCAAAAAACATTTCTCAATTCAAACAGTCCAGGAATCAGAAAAAATTTGAGCAAAGCTCCTATAAAGGACAATGATTTTTTAGCTTAATTTATCCCACAGATTCCTTGTACAAATTCTTAAATTAGAATATGGTAGTCATTTGTTTTTCTTTGACAGAAATTGGAATGTGATATATTTTGAAATAAATAGGCGTCATATAGACTCAAATGGAGGCCAGTCACACATCCCTTTGTAAATTCCATTTTATATAATTATTAAAGTTTAAAACTTTGAACAATTTATACTTAAAGGTTATTACCCTCAGCTGCCATTTTCTTTTCTATAAATCCTAGTCCAATATTTTCTCAATCTTGAAAAACTTTGTGATTAATCTCAAGTTTGCTATCATTTACATTGCTTCAAATTTAAATCAACAAAATTCATATTTGATATTTTGAAATGCATGATTTATCAAGTGTTTTGTCTAAAATTTGTAACTTTGATTTAATGCAAACTATTGGATTTTCAGCAGCATCTGCAGAATGAATATTTTCTATTTGAAGAAAATTTAAATAAATTCAAGAACAACTTATTAGATGAGAAAAAACTTTAGAAATTACTAGCAATTTTTAAATTAAATAAACTGTGGGACTTATTTTTCACATATACTTATGTTTTCACATATACTTATATTTTTCATGGTTTATTATTTACACTAATTTGATTGCTTGGTTTCCAATTTTTGCATGCATGAGCTGCCACTGTTTGCAATTCTATTTGTTGTGTCTATTGGTTTGTTTTCATTACATATGTGTCTCCTCTTAGGTTAAGTGAATTCAATCATTGCTGATATTGATTGAACTTTGTCCAGCAGCAGAGCTATGAGTGACCCTGAAAAACACTACTTTCTCCCAGTTATGGGCTGCTCATTTAGGCCACACACATTTCTCAGTTTTTTCCTCACTTGGTATATAATAATCATCATATTTGTAAAATTCATCAAAATCTTCCTTTTCATCCTCATTCAAAATTATCAAATTTATAATAACAATCCTTACCATTATTTATTAAGGCAAATTCCTCATTATCATTAACAACAACCATGTCTACATTTTTGATAGTTTTCATTAACTTATTGTAACATACTCTACCAGGCTTTGTCATCTGGTTTTTTAATTATACTGCTATAATTAGAATGATACATTAGCAGGTAGGAATGTACTATTTTCATTCTGGTCCACTTCTACATTATTAGTTCCATTAACTGCAGTTAATAGATGATATAATAAACACTATTTAGGTGACAAGGCTTTACAGCATCTTTTCCAGTTGGTGGTGATTGGTCAGGTGCCTGAGGCAAATCTCTACATCCAGTAACAACCACTCTACTATGATCCAGTTGAATGAGTTCCACCTCTCAGCTCAGTGATGTAACTTATGTGTAACCTATTCTAGCTTGGTGCTTACTCAAGACAAGACACAATTCAACTTAGTCTCTATTTGTAACATGTATTGTATACTTGCCACCTGAATTGTTACTAGCTGCTTACTTAATATTGTATTTAGCCATTACCAAAATATATTGGCTTTAATAAATTGATCTAGCAGCTTCCTATCCTACATGTAATAATCAATACATACTCAATCACATTATCAGTCACATTATAGTTACTAATTTAGACCTAAAACAATGTAAAAATAAATTCCTAAGTTTGGCTTACCAGGCTTATCTTGAGTTTGTTATCATTAATACATGTAAGAAGGTGATCAGTAGTCTGCTAAAAAAAGTAAAAACTCCTAACCATAGTCCTAGCATAAGTGCACTTTTGTGGCTTGGTGTAGCATCATCCAAAAAGGCAACTAAAGCTGAATAATGTTGAATGATTATTAATTGAAATTAATTGTAAAAATTTAGTTAATGAACTTTAGTTTATTTTTGTAAAATGCAACTAAGATTTAATATTGGTCAAAGTAAGAAACTTGTTAGCTGATCAAGAGATAATTGACAAATTAAATTGAGCAAACTAATGCTTACGTATGAACAGCCATATTGGCAGATGAATCATTTGAATTTTAAAATCTGCAGGTACTTTTTGTAGAAATTTTATAAATAGCTTTGATTCAACCATAATTTTGTTGAACAATAAATTCTTCAGAGTTTATTTAATTTTCATTTCTACATTATCTGGTTTGATTATTTAATTAAATGTGCAGCTAGGCAAGTTGTGTTTAGTAGTGGCTGGAATCCATCACGGGATCGATTCTAGGGTCTTTGTGCCAGTCACAAAAGTGCACCTATGTTACGGTTAGGAGTTTTTCGATTCTTGCCTAGTCTGACTATCGATCAATACATGTATGAAATAATCAATGCTTGAAACGACTGGATAGTCGACAATTAGGGATATATATATTCTTAATAGTAGGAGACTTGACTATAATTGACCTGATAAATGACCTTGCATGTAACATTATCAAATGTAGGTATAGGAAACTGCAATCTTACTATTTGAATGATTAAGCCAATAGTTTTATGGTAATGGCTATTTTAAAATTATGTAAATGCAGTTAGTGTCAATGCCCGGTTGCTTTACTTAATCAAAACAACAAACACTTTACAAAATTGAGTTTAAGTCAGTTACAACTTTACTTGAGTGCACGCACTGAGCTAAAGTAAGGTACACATAATTAGTTCCAGTTGAGCTGAGGTGGTGCCGTGGATTCAGTCATTGTTCATGAAGGAGAGGAACTGTTTTGTGGAGATCGGCTTCAGGCAGTAGCCCATGGAAGAACTGGAGAGGAAACGTCATACAGCGCCATCACCTAAACAGTGATAGTCAATACTCAATTATTCAATTAACATAACTAGTTAATTAAAAAGAGGAAAAGTCTGATGGTTCAACAACTTGGTAACTCCTCACCCGCAATTTACCGAGTACTCATTATCAGTAATTAGACACGGCGCAATAAGCTAGGAGGAGGATGTTACAGTATTGGCGAGGCTGTTAGCAGAAAACCAATGCGTGCATTGTCCTTCTAAATTCTTATAGCATAAAGCAAGTTAACTCTGATATCAATGTATTCTGTCCAGTATGGAATTACACCAAAAGTTAATCATAGGAGGCAACTAAATCAATCACAGGGTGTATTATCCATTATACTTGATAATATCAATTTCTCTGACTTGCAATAATACTGTGTTAATTTAATATGTCAAAAGAGAGTGTCTATAAAAAAATCTTGATTATTATTTGAATACGCACTTGGTGTAATTATTCCCCATTTTAATTTTGCGGATGCATAACATTTATACCAATGGTTAGATATATTTTATTGATGGCATTGTGTGATTCTCAACACACATCAGATGAACAAGACTTGACGAAAATTATCTATGCATGGGAAATGAAGATGGCAGTTGATGATAATATATGAACTCACATCAATGTTGACGGTGATAAGCTAATACAATAGACAAAATTTAATAGTGTAATTTACCATTATTATAAGTGGAATG
>CABFPE010000154.1:1275614-1286354 GCA_900660155.1 Hofstenia miamia | reverse complement strand
AGAATGTAAATTTGTTCAAATATTTGATCCATCATGATACTATTCCGGATTTGTCTCCAGAAAACTTTTTTAGCCATGCTAATCTGCTGTTAACCATGCACACTCTGAATACTCTGCTGATCAAGAGTGTTGAAACTTCTTGATGCTCTCGATTAATGCCAGCATTTCCACCTTGGTTGACCTGTAATTTTCCTCACTTGCTCTTAGCTTTCAACTGAAAAATTGAATAGAGACCTCTTTTCCATTTTTTATTTGTCCTAATGTGGCTCTGATTGCCACTTTACTTGCATCACAATCCAGTATGAACTGTTTGTTATAGTCTGGTGTGTTGAGAAATGGTAATTTTGCCAGTTCTTCTTTGATGTTGTCCAGCTCCTCCTGCTCCTGCCAGGTCCATACAAATGGTACTGATTTTCTCATTAGTCTAGTCATCTTTGCCATTTTACTGGCTATGTTCAGAATGAAGGTGCCATAATAGTTGAAAAATCCCATTAACATTTGTATGTCTTTCTTGTTGTTGGGTTTTTCTATTTTGCAGATAATCTCTCTGGCATTGTCCTTCATACATATCCTGCCTTTCTCAATTGTTCTCCCCAAAAAATACTATCATTTCCTTTAGAATATCACATTTGTTTCTGTTGATGCAAAGTCCTCCATTCTCCAGTATTGTTAGCATTCACTCTAGTTTTTCCAGATGTTCTTGGATTGTGTTGCTGGTTACTATGATGTCATCTATATAGGCATTGACTCCTTCCTCCATTCTATGTATCTTATTCCTTAGCACTTTTGTGATGTATCTGTGGAAGGTCACTGGTGCATTGCATAGTCTGAATGCCCTATATATCCACTCATACAGCCTGTATGGTGTTATGAATGCTCTTTTCTCAATGCCATCTTCTTCCATCTTTACCTGCCAGTAGGCTTTGCATAAATCTAGTGTTGTGAAGTATTTATGCTTGCTCACTTTGTAGAGCATGTCCTCTATCCATGGTAGGGGATATTAATCTTTCTTTGTCACCTTGTTTAGTTTGTGAAAGTCTATACATAGGCAATATTTATTAGCTTGTTTCACAAACACTGTTGGAGCTGCATATGAGCTTTCACTCAGGTGGATGATCTTGTTGTCAATTAGTTCTTCTAATATATGATTGTATTTGTCTTTCATCTGTTCTGGCACTCTTCTGACTGGCAGCTTAATGGGTTTGTCTTTTGTTGTGACTATTCTATGTGTTTCACCCACTGCTTGTCCCACACTTATTTCTCTGTAATTGAATATATTTTTGTGCTTTTCCAACAATTCCTTGAGTTTCATTATTTCCTGTTCTTCCAGATGTAGGTAGTCTTTGTTCTTTATCTCAGGTGTTCTGTATATGTTTTCTTCTTCTACTTTTGTCCCTATGCCCTTGAGTTGGCCTTTGGGACTACTTGCTACTTCAATGGTGTTCATCCATTGGCCTTGAGTCAGCCACATGGAGTACTATCTGCTTTTATTTGCAAGTCCTCAAATCAACTGTGCAAATTACTTGCTGCATCATTGTCTCCTATTGCCTTCCAAATTAGTCTGATGTTGGATTTAATGTACTTTCCATATATTCTTACTTGAGATTTCTTTAGATTAACATTTCAGTTCATCACTTTGAGGATTGGTATTCTTCCTTTTCCATGCTTGACTGTGCAAATGCTAGACAGCATTGATACTCTTTTAGTGTTGATGCCTTTGTTGTCATATAGCATTATGTCAGCTGTTATTGTGTCTTCCATTTCTATCATATGCATCTTCCATTGATGTGGTTGTATATGGATATCTTCCTGCAATTCAAATATAATTGTTTTGTGTTTCCCTTGTTCTTCCATTTCTTCCTCTCTCACCTTTATAGTTCTGTTCATATAGTTGATGACATACCCATTTCTTCTCAAGAAATCGTCACCAAGAATGACCTCATATGGCAAAAGGTTATTATGTGTGTCCACTACTACCAATGACTGTTTGAATTTTGTATTAGCAATTCTCATCTGTACTGCATTATCATTCCTTTTGTGTTGATATATTCTCCTGATTTGTTAATTAATCTTTTGTTGCAACTATTCAAGTCTTCATGTTTGAAACCTAGCTTTGTCATGCATTTGTCCATGATTATTGATGTTGCTGCTCCAGTGTTGATTTTTGCCTTTGTCATTACTCCATTGATTGCTATCATAAAATTGTGTTTATTGTATCAAGATTTGTCAGGATCATTATCAATGCATGGTTTTTATGAGTTGGCACTCTGATTAGTTTTCCAACTCCTCATTGGTTGGTAATGTTTCATCCATTTCGTCTTCTGATTGCAGTATAACTTCTTTGTCATAATATGCTTCCTTGTCTCTGATAACATTTATTTGTTTTGGGCAGTTGAGTTTTTTGTGACCCTCTTGTCTGCAGCCATAGCACTTGACATCTTTTTCTCTCACCTTTCTCATTTTTCCATCTTTTCCTTTAATTTTTATGATTTTTTCCGGTTTTGAATCATTGTAAGTTTTGCTTGGGGGATGTGGTTTGAGATTGTTTCTACATGTTGGTGCCTCTTAGTGCCATGCAGCTTTCTCACATATCCATACATTGTTTTTGATGGTTGACTGCATATTGACTGCCTTTCAGATCATTTTTTCTAACTTGTCATCTACATCACACTTTATTTTAACTGTGTCCAGATGCTTTCTGGCATGCCTTTGCAAATATGCAAGAATAGATTGTATTTGGAATATCTGTTTTCCCTTGAGCTCAGAATTAATAGACATTCAACTTGTTGGATGTAGTTTCAAATGTCATTGGTTTTTTTCATTTTTGCTGGGTTTAGAATTATTTGATATTGATTTGTGAAACTCTCATTTTCATAGTAGTTTATGAAGTCTCCAATCAGTAATTTGTAGTTTCTCTTAATTTCTGCATCCAACAGCAGGTAATGTTGGGAAGCTGCAGCTGTCAAATATAATGGGAGTCTTGCTGCTGCTTCCTGGCTTACTTTTTGTTCTGCCATCATTAACTCAAACATCTGCAACCATTTAACAAATGTCAGGTTATAGCCATCTACTCTTCCATTGAACTTTGGTAGTGTCACCTTACAAGGTATTATGTTATTGGTTGGTAGTTGTGGTAGAATTGAATTTTCGTACTTGGGTTTATTGTGATTCTTTATTGTGTCTTCCTCTTGTAGTTGTGTGGTTACTGCTTTTGTAATCTCATTTATAATTTTCTGTTTCTTGGCATCTGGGTCTTTGTCCAATTCTTAATATATTATTTTTTGTTAGCTGGTATGTGCAGTTTTGCAATTTGCTCTCCTTTCTTGAATGAAATTCCATTTTGTGGGTCTGTATGTTCCCTTGGTTTTCTTCTTCTATTAACTGTAGCAATCTTAATTTGTCCTTCAGTTGCTCCAGTTCTCCTTCTTCTAAATCATTGTCCTCTATTAACTGTATGTTTATTCTTTCCAGTTGCTGGTTTTTTTCCTGCTCATCTAGTTGCATTTCCATATTTAACTTGATTTCACTCAGGATGGTTTCATTTTGTCATTCCATCTGCTTAACTTAATTTGTTAATTGTTCTATTTCATTCCTCAGAAGTGCTTCATTTTCTTGGCTTTTCTTAGCATGTTTGATTATCTCTTGAGGGTTTGTCTCTGGGGATGAATGTAGGGACTGTAGTTCTGTGTTGGGGGATGAATTTTCACTGGAGTATGGTGATGATCACATTGTTCTAGGGGTTACTGCCTGGGTGCTGTTTTCTTTGCACTGCCTTTCTTTCCTTTTGTCATATTTTTCTTTGGTTTGTAGTTGTGCTCCTTCTTGATCATGATTCTGGGATCTTGTTAAAGTGCACTGATTTAGGTTTTAGGTAGCTCTCTTTGTTGACTAGTTTGGTTTTCATGTATTTGTCCTATTGCTTAACTTCCACTCTCAATTATAGATCTTGTTACAGTGTGTGGATTGTTCCACTGAACATTTCTCTAGTAAAAGAACTTCTTTTCCAGGTTGTTGCTCTTGGCTGTCACTGTCACCATGTAACATCCTCTACCAAGCATTATTACTGTTTATCCTTTGTTACTATATAACATTAGTTATATCTTTGCAGGTAGGGATTTACTAACTAGATACTGTTTAGCTTTTGTTTACTTATGTTAACATAATGCAACCAGATTTAACTATTCACTATTTAGGTGACAAAGCCATACAGCAATCT
Source organism: Hofstenia miamia (assembly GCA_900660155.1). Taxonomy (NCBI): domain Eukaryota; kingdom Metazoa; phylum Xenacoelomorpha; order Acoela; family Hofsteniidae; genus Hofstenia; species Hofstenia miamia. The sequence continues at coordinate 1,282,138 of CABFPE010000154.1, read as the reverse complement.
TTCCAAAGATTGATAGTAGGCATCTGCCTGAAGCTGATCTCCACATCCAGTTTCACCAGTCCATTGATGATCCATTTGGTTGAGTTCCACCTCTCAGCTCAGTGTACCCTATCCTAGCTCAGTATATACTCAAGACAAGACACAATTCGACTTAAACTCTATTTTGTAAAAGTGTTTCATGAATGTGCAACTGGACTTGTTACTAGCTGCTTAATTAATATTACATGCAGCCATTACCAAAATATATTGGCTTTAATAAATAGTTTAATATTGAGCAGCTTCCTAAACTACATTTATTAATTAGTACATGTTCAGTCACTTTATTGGTCATTTTATAGTCACTAATTTGGATCTGAAATAGTAGTAATATATTACCTAGGTTTCAGTCATCCAACCATATTTTGAATTCATTTATTTTAATACATGTACTGAGTGATCACTAGTCAGCTAAATGAGAGAAAAACCCCTATACCTAACTTAAGTGCACTTTTGTGATCTGGCAAAAAGACCCTAGAATTAATCTTGTGATGGAACCAGACCACTACTAAACACAACTAATTTAGCTTGACATTCTTTTAAATAATCAAACCATATCAAAAAAATAATGTAAGAATTCCAAATAAATATCTTTATCAATTGCTTACAATGATTTTAATCTATTTATAGTATTTTTGGAAAAGGACCTGTTGATTTCAAATTTGAACTTTTGTCTGCCAATATGGTGGCTAAAAATAGTGATTTCACCCCTTGTTTTGAAAAAAGTATTATTATTGACAGATACTAATCTCTTAAAGTTGGCACTTATTGTTTCTTGGTTGCATGATACAAATTAATCTAACTGATCTAATAATTTATAATATTGCTAATCATAATTTGTCATTGATCTTAGTCTGATTCCAAATCAATGTTAGCAGTTTGATTATTTTGGATGATGCTACATGCCCTCCTCAGATTGTGTTATTTTTAGCACAGCCTGTTCTCCATGTACCAGCATGTCAGCTTTCCAAACTATCAAATCAGCCTCCTGATCCTCACATTTGGTTGTTTTGTCATCTTCAGGACTTCCTCTCTTTCAGTTGTAAATGTGTTGGCATATTTTAAAAATTTCGCCCCCATATGTTCTCAGTGATTGGCGTGATCTCTCTTAGCTTGTTAATCTTTTGTGAGAATATCTCGTAATATTTTTGATAAAGCGGTATGCCTTTGATTTGGATCATTAATGTCATCTGCACATCAGCCCTGCTCATATGGGCTAGATCTTCTCTTATCTGGTTATCTGGGTAAAAGAACAGGAACACCTTCCTTGGACTATGTGTATTTGCCATGTCCTTGTAAAAGAAGCTGATGTTACCCATTACCTCTTGCTTGCTGATGTCATTATGATCATTTTTGTTGATTCTCATCATTGTCATGATTTCGACTCTTTTTGTGACATCATAGTAACAGTATTTTCTTTCCCAGATATCTGTCTAAACAATGTCATTTACCAAAGAAAATAACATTATTGCCTTTGGAGTACAGCTTTCTATTTCTTTTCTGAGATCTTGTAATTGTATATTGATGGGTTTCCCCTGTGTATACACCTGGTATGGTGTTATTGTTCCTTTGATATACACTCTTTCTCTATTATCATTTTTCAACATTATCTCTTTAAATTTCTTATAGTTGTTGCACTCTATCATAGCTTTAGCCTTCTCTTGCATGTTTACATATGATTTATATTCATGTAGAAAGGCTTTGGCAACTCTAACTTCTTTCAACAGTCTCCATCATGGTATTGATATTGTTTCCAGCAGCATGCAGATTAAGATTTTTGTCTCAATTTGTCTCTCTATATGTGGATATGGGCCAGCTGTAGTTTGTGCTGTCACTAGGCCTCTCATGGCAGGGTAGTTCATTTTTCCTTCTGAGATTGTGTTCCAGAATGTTTGTGTGAGTTCCTTTCTGCTCAGTTTTAATCGTATTTCTTCCTTGATGTCTATTCTTGATGTTATGCATTCAACATCTACTGCCAATTGGTTATATGGCTTAAGCAGTTCTTCCAGTTCCATTCTTGTGAATGCTTCTGTAAACATTAGCTTCATCATTGCTACAGTTTTTGCTCTTTAATGTTCTGGAAGTTTCTTTCCTTGATTTCTCTAATTTCTCAAGTTACTTTTATTTTGACTAAGAATTGCTCATTGTCAGTGTCTATCCATTTGATCATTATCACTGGGCTCACTTCTCCCCATTTCTCAATGTTTATTTGATCTATTGTCTGTTGTGTCTTTGGAGATAATAATAACTGTGAGGATGTTAGTAGCTCCTCTTCTTCCATCATCTCCCTTTGTGTCTTGGTTACCATTTCACAGACTTCCACCAGTTCAGTTATTCTGCCTTTCTTCATCCTTTCCACACTCCTTATTATTTTGGTAAATGTGAATTGCAGACTACCTCATTCATATCACTCCATTTCCTTTTTGAGTATTTTCTGCACGTTTTTCAGTACTGCTGCTTTTCTTATTTCCTTGGTGCTTACCAATTTTCATTTTATGATCCTTCTTGTTGTTATCCACTGTTGGTTATCCAATTGTCTCAGCTGTTTTTCTGACATTGCTCGCCACATATACTTCTTCATCAGTTCTTTGAATATCATTATTTCACTAGGACATATTCCTGTTTTGTTAGCCATGTCCACTATCAACATTTTTCCCACCAGGCTCTCATTCATTATCATATGACTGATTATCTTTTCCATTGTTTGTATTGGCTTCTCTGCTTTGTTAGGTGACTCCATCTTTTCAATGTGACCTTTCGGAATCCAATTCTTCATTTGTGTATTAATTGGGGCTAGTGCTATTTCAAATCTTTTTGCTTTTGAAAGTTTATGTCTTGCATGTTGTGAAATTGAGAGTTTTATCTCTACATCTTTGCTTATATCCATGCTGTCATCCTATATGAGATTTCTTGCGCGTTTTCCTCTTCAAATACCAGTTGTTAGAAATCCTTTTTAGTGTTCAATTCATATGCACAATTTACTTCTGTAAGTACCAATTCTACTGATTTAATTTGTGCCCAGTAGTCTATTTGTAGATCAAATCTAATCAATTCTGAAATGGTTGTGTCTGTTGGTGTTTTCTCCCAAGGAAAAATGTTTTCTGTTTGCATGCATGTGTCCAGTAGATGTTTTGGGATATTATTGATTGCTGATCTTGTGATTATCACTAATCTTACCTTTTGTACTTTCACCATTCATAGTGTCTGGTCTATGTTTTTCTCCAGATTTTTGTTATATTCTTTTTCTTTCAGAATGTGTATAATTGTTAGATTTTCTTTATGCATATTTATCTCAGGAATCTCCACTATCTGATAGTTGTAGGCCATCATAGCTTGTGTAGTTTCCAGCAAGAAGTCTTCATTGAATACAATATGTACTGTGCTCTGCATGCATGGTCTTTCCAGTGTCTCATTCATGTCTCACAGATAACTTATTATCACATTTACTTTCAGCCTGTTGTTGGCATCGAGTACTACTGGTAGGTTTCTCCCTTTGGTTTTCGCGACTTTTCTTATGTGTGATTTGTCTCTGGTGATAATTTTTCAAATGCATTATGATGCATTTTCATTGTTCCAATGAAATATGGATGTAGTGTTTCTCTGTTGATTTTAGACATGCATTTCTCTGTTTCTCTAGATCATACAGTTCTCTAGGTGTTAGTGTCCAAGGAGGCTGTGCAGATCCCTGGTGGGAGAGGCTTTTTGTCTGTTGGTCTCCCTGCCCTTGAATCAGCCTTGGGGACTACTAGGACACCTGCTCACTCTATGTCATCTATTTGTTGGCTCTTTGTTCTCATCCCTTCTGCCCTGGAGTCAACATCTGGTTTGAGAATTTCTGCAAACTCTCTGTTGAGTTCTGCACACTCTCTTCTTCATTGGTGGGTGCATCAGTTTCTTCTATATTCCTAAATTCAGTTAGTAAATTTAAGTCCCATATCTCAGGGTCATATATAGATTTATTTCTTGCTGTCCTTTGGGGCAGCACTCTCTCTCTTGTGTTTTCATCTCTAATATCTGCTGTGCATTTCTCATTGAATCCCTCTTTTTGTAGACTATCTAAATCATACATATCATATAATTTTGTTGCTGTTAATTCAGCTAATTTTTATTCAGCATTCACGTCTATCTTTGGTTTCTTTGATATCAGATGTTGCTCTCTTCAAATTTTGAAAATGTAACAGTCTATTATTGTCTAGCATGTATTCATTGTTTGGTAATGTCTGTGTTATTGTTTGTGGGCCAGACCATCCTGTTTTTATTTTCCAGACTTGGTTTGTGTCTGTGAGTTTCATCAGTGTGAACACATATACCTTATCTCCTACCTTATGTGCATGCCCATTAATTTTTTTATTATAATTGTGTTGCTGTCTCACCACTGATTTCTTTATGTTGTGACACATTGTTTTGTGAATTCCTGTGATCTGCTTCCTTAGTTGATTTACATACTCAGTATCCAAGCTTTTGCTGTAGTTAGTGTATTACATTGATACAAGAGTTGTTGCCTCTCTTCCAAACATTGCCTTAAATGGTGTGAATCCTGTTGTTCCATGTACTGACGTGTTATAGTAGTATTCAACCAACTCAATGACTTCTCTTCATCTATTTCCACCTATTCTTGATGTTGCCACTCTAAATTATTTAATCAGTGTTCAATTTAGCCACTCCACTGCTCCATTAGCCTGTGGGTGGTATGCTGTTGTTCATTCACTTGCTATTTCCAGGAGCTTTGCCATCTCTTGAAAAAGTCTGCTTTTGAATTGAGGGCCTTTATCCGTAATTATTGTTTCCATCAGCCTGAGTAGTAGAATCCATTCCTTCAATACTAATTCTGCTGTGGTTTCCACTGTTGTATTCTTCATTGGGATCATCCTTGCATATTTCATGAAATTACCAACCATTACCACTAGGTATTGGTAGCCTTCAGCATCCTTTGACAGCATTTTCAGATCTATGTAGACTATCTTGTTTGGTTGTGTTGCAATTATTTTCTCCAGTGGTGCCCTTTGTGTTGGGAAATGTTGTTTATTGTGTAATAGGCATGTTGTACACTTATTGATTATGTCCTCTGTGATTTTCTCCACAGCTGTTGTTATAAATCTTGCTTTGAAAGTTCTTTCTGTTTGTGTAATTCCCAACTGGCCCTTCTCATATATTTTCCTTATCAGTTCCCTTTTGAAATAATCTGGTATCACATTTCTATTGTTGTTGGCATCAACATATAATAGTCCATTCTTATTTATTTTCCACTTATAACACTCATAGTATCCTGCCACAAGTTTTGATAGTGTTGTTTGGGGCTCTCTTAATTTTTTATTATTTCACTGAGGATTATGTCCTCTCTCTGTTTGTCCACTATTTCTTGTTCAGATATCTCTTCCCTCATCAGTATTGGTAGAATAGCCTGGCCTTTTTTGTCCACCTCAATTTCAGGCAGTCCCTTGTATTCAGTATGTGGCAAAAATTGAAATTGTTTTTTCTCTCCATCTGGTTTTGCTGCGTCTCTTTGATACTCTGGCAATGATGTCCAGAAGTCTGTGTTGTTATGTAGGGTGCCTTTCCTATGCTTGATTGAGAATGTAAATTTGTTCAAATATTTGATCCATCATGATACTATTCCGGATTTGTCTCCAGAAAACTTTTTTAGCCATGCTAATCTGCTGTTAACCATGCACACTCTGAATACTCTGCTGATCAAGAGTGTTGAAACTTCTTGATGCTCTCGATTAATGCCAGCATTTCCACCTTGGTTGACCTGTAATTTTCCTCACTTGCTCTTAGCTTTCAACTGAAAAATTGAATAGAGACCTCTTTTCCATTTTTTATTTGTCCTAATGTGGCTCTGATTGCCACTTTACTTGCATCACAATCCAGTATGAACTGTTTGTTATAGTCTGGTGTGTTGAGAAATGGTAATTTTGCCAGTTCTTCTTTGATGTTGTCCAGCTCCTCCTGCTCCTGCCAGGTCCATACAAATGGTACTGATTTTCTCATTAGTCTAGTCATCTTTGCCATTTTACTGGCTATGTTCAGAATGAAGGTGCCATAATAGTTGAAAAATCCCATTAACATTTGTATGTCTTTCTTGTTGTTGGGTTTTTCTATTTTGCAGATAATCTCTCTGGCATTGTCCTTCATACATATCCTGCCTTTCTCAATTGATCTCCCCAAAAAATACTATCATTTCCTTTAGAATATCACATTTGTTTCTGTTGATGCAAAGTCCTCCATTCTCCAGTATTGTTAGCATTCACTCTAGTTTTTCCAGATGTTCTTGGATTGTGTTGCTGGTTACTATGATGTCATCTATATAGGCATTGACTCCTTCCTCCATTCTATGTATCTTATTCCTTAGCACTTTTGTGATGTATCTGTGGAAGGTCACTGGTGCATTGCATAGTCTGAATGCCCTATATATCCACTCATACAGCCTGTATGGTGTTATGAATGCTCTTTTCTCAATGCCATCTTCTTCCATCTTTACCTGCCAG
>CABFPE010000154.1:1237860-1248680 GCA_900660155.1 Hofstenia miamia | reverse complement strand
TATATATATATATTGATGTATGTATACATTTAATGATTCTTGTAAAGTTGCTTGTATTCTAGATAATGTCTTTGTCAATTATGTCTGACAGGATTTCAGCTAGAAAAACTTATTCAAGTTTTGAAACATTTAAAAGAAGTTTCATTGGCCATTCAACAAAGTTCCACTAATGCTCAAATCATTGTAAACATTATTAAATTCTTAACTATATTAACTGAATTGGCTTTAGCTAGTTCAATCGATAATGTTTGATTTTATTCTTTATGAATTATTCTGTATTTTTACGTCACCATGATGTCAGCATTAATTTCGATCTCAGGTTGCTATTGTTAATTTGATGTCCCCTCGGTGGTGCTTATTAGTATTGCTCAAATTGAATTTGCAAGGGAAAAGATATTGATCATGTCTAAGCTGCATAGATGACTGATTTTGTAAACAAAGGCAGGTAATAACTAAACTTTTGTATAAAACCTGAGAGAACTGTAGTGATCACTTAATAGATTTTATCTACTCTCAACTGCTGTCTTTACTGTTGTATTTTTATTTATATTTTATCTTTATGAAAACTATTGCTTAAGATAGGCGACAATTCGGGAGTGCTTTCACTAGCATGGGGCAACAAGTTGCTTCTGGAGGTCTGTTGATTATCCAGTCCAAATTGTGGACCCACTAAGTTACGGATACGGTTATGTATAGGGAAATAATAAACCTCTCATTCATAATTCAACAAGTACATGCACTTATACAACCTAACACTGTGATGATACCATGCCATGGGCTATCATGAATATCTGGCAATTACAGATTATTTAATAGTGAGCTGAGAGATAACAATGAAAATGAGATTCTGTATTTTCTGATGTGAGATAGAAATTAAAAAGCGAGAGAAATAGGTTTGCACCAGTCAATAGGTTAAGCACTTTATGTCTGGATGCTCTGCTTGGGCTGGAAGCCATAAGAATTGGTCATCTTGGATTTTACCTAAAGTAGTTTGGTTACTTGGATGAATTACCAATGTTACATCTATAAGTTATAAGTTCTATGTTATTCTGTTTCTTGGAATCATGGCTGTACTGTAAACGCTATTTATACCTTCCGCACAGTCAATTAAGTTTCTAGTTAAGTTACCCTACCAGCCCACAATTCTACATGGCGACCATGACAGGATGCTGACGTGATAACTATTTAATTTTGTTGTTTTCTTTCGATGGTTTGGTTGTTAGTTGGTTTTTGTTTTGGTGTGTATCAGCTGGGATAGTTGTTTCCCCTGATTGCTGTAAGACTTCATAGTAAGTTCACCTATCGATGTATTCATTTACTTCCTCACCCTTGAAGGATGGCGATGAAGCCTGTAGTGCGTCTTATTTGGCTGATGTCAATTGTTAAATTTCTTGTTTTGTTTTACTTTATTAGTGCTTTGATACGTTGGATTTATTACCAAATACCGCCGTGTTTGTTTTCCCCAATTTGGTCTGTTAGTTATTGTTACCTCTTTAAGTAGCGTTTTGCTTTTGTGTGTGGAAGTGCTCCCCACTGTCAGTTTTGGAAATTATTGTTTTGCTCTCTAAGTTATAATGGATTCAAGTCGTACTGTTACTTACTCTCCTACTTTTGGGACTTCTCCAATTCAGAGCATCCCCTGTGCAAGCGTTGGTAACCAGGACATTACCCCTTGCACTGTTGGATCATTACTTAATTTTTCCCAACCTTCTTCTCCCACTCCGATCACACAAAGGATGGATCAGAATGCCACTACCATCCCGTACAGTGATGCAAGTGCAATGAGCCCATCATATCATCAAAATATGCGACATATTTTAAACTCTCAGAATGCTCCTCCAATTCCCATGCATCCTCACAGTTATGTTAGTGGTAACAATCAGTCAACGCCCCAGCTTGATGTGCACCTCACAGAAATTGATCATTTGAAGGAGGCGTTATCACAACAGGTAGCTCTGAGGATGGAAAGCAAACGCCAAGTGGAGTCTCTCCAGGCTGAAATCAACACGCAACACGTGGCCTACCAGTGAATGGAACAACAAATGCTGGAGTCAACAATTGCCCTGGAATTGCAAATTCATGAATTGAAGGGTGCTGTCAACAACTCGCATCACCAAGAGGAGGCGTCATCTAATAGAAATGATGAATATGTTACCCATGCTGTATTTAATGAAGCATTGGAGGAATTAGCTGAGAGGATCATTGGTCGAGTGGTTCAGTTAGTGGGTGAAAGCCATCCCCCTCCAGCTGCTCCTCTGTTTTGAGGATCCCAGGAAATCATCTCTAACTCTGTTCCGTGTTCTACTAGTCCTTCCAGTAGTCAACCTATGTTCGCGCCATCTGCTATTACGCAGGTATCTACTTTAACCACCGGAGCCACCCCTCAAACAGGGTACGTACAGTCATTGCCTGATCCAGTAAGCACTGTGGTAGTGCCCACGTTTAAAGAACATGTGAGTGATACTAGTCCACTTCCTGGAAAAGCCGGTATGAAAGATCAGCCGAGATACCGGGATTCTATTCTTCCTCTCAAGTCCAATGGACAGATACAACTGTATAGCAAACATTCCGTCCTTCCCAAATTCACTGGGCAAATTGATGCTGTGTCGCAATCATTCAATGAATGGTTCTTCTTGTTTGAGTTAACAATGAAACAACATAAAAATTCACAAGAGTCAGCAGTCTCGCAGTTCCCCTTATATCTTAGCAGATTGGCGTATAATCAATACATGATGCTTGACTGTCACATTAAAACTGACTACCAGCTGCTGATTGGATTCTTTGAGGATCATTACCAAGCACCCTACATTAAACATCAATATAAGACTTTATTATGTGACATGTCCTTCAAATTTGGTGACGACATTCAGAATTATATAACTCAGGTCGAATGCTTGTTTTGATTAAGTAGCCTCTCCAGAGAGTATTCGCAACATGATCTATTTTCTTATATCTGCCAAGGTTTTCCTTCATCAATCAGAAATCATTTGGAAGTTCGATGCAACCCTGAGGATAGTCTCCACGAAATCATCAGAAAGGCCATCAGTGTAGTTTACATGCTCCAGAATTCTCAAAGAATTAACAATGATATAACTAGTCTGTCGGGTGTGTCCAGTACCAAGAACTTCGAACCAAGGAGGCCTGCAGTTGCCAAGAAAGTATTTGATTTATCCTCGGTAAGATGTTTCACTTGTGGAGAAAAAGGACATCTAAAATCCCAGTGCAAGGCTAAGGTGCAGCTCATTGCTGATGGAGAAGGCTTCATTATTGAAGAGCCAACTACTGAGTCTTTGTGTGTTGACAACCTTGTTGACTTGGAACCTGACCACCCAACTACATCTCAGGATTTAAATTAATTGGAGCGCCGCCTCCCTTAAAACGTGCACAAAACATATTAGTGATCACCCAGTTGATCAGGAAGAATCTAATACCCATCGAGATGAATGGCAATATTTTTAATGCCACTGTGGATACCAGAGCTGCAGCTTCTATAATCAGTGATGAGTGCTGTAGGGAGTTATGTTTAAATCAAAAATCTCTGGATCCTTGCAGTGTGAAACTCATCAACGCTTTGGGAAACCCTCTTTCTCTTAAAGGAAAGTTACAGGATGCTTCAATAAAAATTCACACTGAGCCATTTGAAGTCGATCTTCTAGTAATCAACACGTCAAATCATTGCCTCCCATATGATCTCATCCTGTGAAATGATTGCCTGGAAAGAAACTCGTGTGTAATTGATTTTAAAAATAATACAATCACTATTAAAGACCAGGGAGCTACTCAACTGGCTACAATTCCTGAGAGAGAAGTCATCTTTAATTTGGAAGAACCCATATCAATAGAACCAAAGCATTGGACTAGGGTCGCTGTATCCTCTGAAGATAGCATTAATGGGGACGTGATGATTTCAGGACAGAGAGGCAAGTATGTGCGTGGAATCTCTTTTTTGCCAGACTTGTGTAGAGTGACAAACAGAAAAACACATGTTACTGTTCTAAATGGAGCCAATTCTCCTGTCAAGATTGGAGTTTCTCAATTGCAACTAGTAGGAGTGCCAGTCAAAGTTGAAAACATCCCTGTCACATGCTTACTGATATGCACTGCAGTTCATGATCTGGGAGAGCCAGTAAGTCCGATTAAGGTACCGGCAGTTACCAACAACTCCCATCCTCATCTTAACCAGAGAGAAAGAAAATCGTTACTCTCTTTACTTCATAGTAAACACGACGTGTTTAATTACGGGACAATTAGCGTTGGCCAGGTGGTAGGCAAGGAACACGCTATTGAATTGAAGAACGATAGACCAATAAGACTACCAGTGTGCCATGTTCCCGAAAATTTAAAACCAGAGTACAAAAAGATCCTCAGTGATTTAATTGAAAGTGGCATCATACAGGGAAGCAACAGCCCCTACGCTGCTCCTACCATGTTCATCCGACAAGGCGAGAAGTATCAGCTGTGCATCGACTTCAGAAAGCTTAATGACATAACAATTAAGGATGTGTATCCATTGCTGAGGATCAAAGACCTCCTCTACAATGCCAGCAAATATAAATTCTTTTCATGCCTTGATTTGTGCAAAGATTACTGGCAGGTACTGATGCGCCCTTCCGACATCCCTAAAACAGCCTTCATCACCCCTTACAGGTTGTACGAGTGGAAGTATATGGCCTTCGGCCTATGTAATGCGCCAGCTACCTTCCAGTGCTATGTAACTAAGGTTCTCAAAGATGATGCTAACCTTCTCGAACCAGGCATATCAGCCTACATAGACGATATCTTGGTTGCTAGCAATACTTTTGAGGAACAGGTAGCACCAGTCAATAGGTTAAGCACTTCACTTCTGGATGCTCCGCTTTGGCTGGAAGCCATAAGAATTGGTCATCTTGGATTTTACCTAAAGTAGTTTTGTTACTTGGATGAATTGCCAATGTTACATCTATAAGTTATAAGTTCTATGTTATTCTGTTTCTCGGAATTGTGGCTGTACTGTAAACGCTATTTAAACCTTCTGCAGAGTCAATTAAGTTCTAGTTAAGTTTCCCTACCAGCCCACGATTCTACATGGACCTTGCCAAGAAAATGAAAACTATCTCAAATTTATTAAAAAAGTCTGTAGATTTCAAGTGGACGTGGCAGGAGCAAGAGGCTCTTGATGGCATCAAGAATGAGCTCAAAAAGATACCATCCTTGAATACTCCTGACTACTCTAAGGATTTTATAGTTGATTGTGACGCAAGTACTGTTGCTATTAGTGGGATATTGAGCCAAGACATCAACGGAGTCGAGAGTCCTGTTCAGTATTTTAGTTGAAAACTCAGGGCTTCAGAGAGAAACTATGGCGCGACTAAGTGCGAGATGCTTGCTTTAGTTGAATCACTGAAGAAATTTCGCTACTTCATACTTGGCCGTAAGTTCACCATGAGAACTGACAACAGCACTCTTGCCTGGCTGAAAAAATTTAGTGGCGACAAATCGAACATAGTTGCCCACTGGATAGAGTACTTAAATGATTTTTCATTCACAATCAAACATCGCCTGGGCAGACTCCACCTGAACGCCAATTATTGGACTGCATTGCCAAGTTACAAGCGAGATCTCAAGAAACCAAATGGGGAGAAGGTTCCTTTTTCATTCATCCCCCACACTGAGTATCAACTGATACCCAAGATCAATGCAGATAGAAACGGAAAACCCATCCTTGCCATCCTTATGAAAGAGGAAATTTCTGAAGAGGAAATAGTTCGCTATCAACACCATGACTGGATATTGGACCAAATAATGAAAAGGATGAAGGATCTGTACTTCCCCACATCTCTGGAAGTGAATTGTTATTTCAATCATTACAACTGGCACTTAAATGATAATGGTTTATTGTACACTAAAAGCAAACACAACAATCGACTTGCTATTCCTGAGTATTTTAAAAGGGATCTCGTACAAAGAGTCCATGAGAGAGGTCACCTGGGCATCCTCCAGACTGAGAAAACCTTTAACTCCAGATACGTCACTGCTGGAATACAAGCTACCATAACAGATGTCATTGATAAATGTGAAAAGTGCTTACTCAACAACATCAATCACTTTCCTCAACAAAGAGCTGAGTTGGAATCATGGTCTGCAGAAAGCCCTAATGAGTTAGTGCATGTTGATCTCAAACAATTATCAAAAGACGACGAGGGTTTTCAGTATCTACTCGTGATGGTAGACCACTTTACCAAATTCGCCTGCATAATTCCTTTAAGTAGCACCACTGCAGAAAAAGTTGCCAACAAAATAATTAAAGAATGGATCTTAAAATATGGACCCATGCGAAAATTAGTTTCCAATAGAGGTCCTCAGTTCGAAAGTAATCTTTTACACGCTCTAATGAAAGAACTAGAAGTGGTCCATGAACTGACCACCGCTTACCATCATCAAGCAAATAGATTGGTGGAATGGTTAAACCTAACCCTTATAAAATTGATTTGGGTAGCGTTATCCTGAGCTGCAGGAAAGCAATGGAGGCGAATTATAGAATGCGTTGAGTACTTTTACAACACATCAGTTCACACAACCACTGGCGTGAGCCCCTTCAAAGCCATGTTCTGTCTAGAGGCCACTATGCTCTTGGCAATGATGTTCCCAAAGTACGCTGACAACAGTGTGGAAAGCTATGTGAATAGACTAATTAACAATATGCAACAAATTCACTTGACAATCTGTCATAATATGAATCAGTCTAGTATAAGACAAAAGAAAACCTTTAATAAAAAGATGTACAGTGAGCCGCATAAACGCGGCGACAGAGTCTTTGCTTATCTACCCCACATTACAACGGATAGTAATCAAGTACATAAACTCGCAAATGATTGGCAAGGCCCCTTTACAATAGAAAAAGTGCTTGATCATAACACCTATACTTTAAACAATGGTAAAATGGTACATTTTCAAAGGCTCAAACGAGCTATAAAGGATATAGAGCATGTGATAATAGATGATAATAATGAATTCACGTTAGTAGACAACGGTGTTGATGTATATGAAAAATATGATAATTTAACTAATTTTTCAGAGGATGAATTTTCCGACACCGAGTACAGTTGTGATAATATTAATTCTGATACCTTAGAAACACGTATGCTTCTCCAGAGAAGGGCGAGAACTACTCACGCTTATGATCCCAATATTTGGGATTTAAATCTTATAACTCCATTTAGGAATGAACAAGCTAAATCAAAAACGAGAGTCGCCAGCTCCACCATCCCGCCGCCAAGTGAGAAGAAGGATGGAGGATAGCAGACTTAGTCGAGACGCCTCATCTAGGCGCGAGAGACACGTATCTCCGCTTGCTGAGGCACGCGCAAGGAAAAGAGGACGTCAGGATGGTGCATCTCCGCTTGCTGAGGCACGCGCAAGGAAAAGAGGACGTCAGGATGGTGCCGAGCAGAGTCTGATTCCATGTGCATGAGAGGAGCTGGCTACACCTACCTTACAAACTGATAATTCTAGAGTACCTTTTATTGCTTTACAACTTGTAAATACCCCCCAAAAGAGCGAGTTGATAGCCCCCTTGACCTCTTCCACTGCAACTTCTAATTTGAGATCTCAGAAGACAGAAGAAAGAAGAAGAAGAATCTCAAGAGTTGGTGATGAAACCCTTCACCCTTACTATATTGCCACCAGGAAAGCTACAACCATTATCCGCGATAACATATCTGAGGAGACAAAAGATCAGATTCAATGCACCTACAAAGGACGTGACATGAATTGCTCTATCGATGTCATTCCATTTGTCATAGATGCCTCCTGTCACCTGAAAATTAATACCATAATTGGCTATGACTCCAGAATGATGGAAAGTTTGAGTCGTCTGTATTGGCGCAGCACTGCACACACCTTTTTCGATGATGACTTTAATATTTATACCTTGTGTCAGTTTTTAAATAGTGGTAAAATGATCGACAGCTTTGAGTGCGTCAACATCGATTTTCAAAATCTCCTGTTTATCTATTTTCTACGAATAACTGAGATACATACAGAGGATATCATGGAGCAGATCTAGATTGCTTACTGCATCGCTAAAGTTGAGGGCATACGTCTTATAATGATAGTCCGCAGTGAGTACGAGACTAACATACCAGAACCAATAGAGAACTTGCATTTTCACATGGAAAATTTTCTGATACTGTCCAAAGAAGACTACACTCTGATATCATCGCATTCAACGAGTCACCTCCCCATCACTAGGCTCATTTATACGGATCTACTTTTGTGCCAGCAAGTACATCCGTTTGGCTGTTAATCAGAAATTGATCATTGATGTTCTGCTACAATCACAAACCTTGGAAGTGACGGACCCCAACACTCCATTGCTAGTAACAATAACCGACATGAGAGTAAGCTTCATGTTAACTCAAAGTAACCAGCTATTATGTGAGATTCAAACCATATGGTCTGACCTGAAGGCAGACTTTAACCCTGAGTCTGATTGGCCCCGCCTTGATATATCCAGTCCATCACAAAATTACCACTCTTCAGTGGAAAGAACTCTTCAAGACATCAAAGCCTCCTACAATACACAAGATAAAAAGTATTTTAAGGAATGCCTCTTTGCAGAGAAAAATTTACCAGACATATATGCCAGATGAGCTATTTGGATTCTTGCCATATACCTCACAAAGGAGCCTCACTTACAGATACCTATGTCACATGAAAAGAGGTGGTCCCTCACAAAGACAACAATTCACGAGTTAGCTGTTTGCCCACTGTCATAGAAGGTGAAGAATTGGCTACTTTACAAGTGTAATCCTCCCTCCTCTCCTGGAAAAACAAAACAGCCTATGGACAAGTTTGAAAAATATTATGCCCGACTGGTATGTGCGAGCAGTGTTGCAGGCAAGATGTCGATCATGTTAACTAGCAATTGACTTGGAATTTGTCCGTCAGACATAAATATTTTTTCTGACACAGTTAAAAAATACATGTGGGGCACAACCACCGAAACTAAATTCGCTATCTTTCACTCAGATAATGCTCCTCTGAGCACTAGAAGATTTGTAGAGCGACTGCCAGGATCAATGCACAAATTCCTTGATCAAGTCATCAAGTATGACATCCACGGTAAAAACGAAGCCTTGTTCAGCATGCAGCAAATGAAGTATCCCGAATGAGGGTATGGCCAATTCATTGAGTCAGCCAGGGACGTCAATAAAGAAGGTAAAATTATTTTTTCGAGAGGAGGAATTATTGGCATCATTGGCAGTACAAATGTCTCCCCACATCTGGAACACCCCTAGTGAATTTCTCAATGACCTTACTGTACAGCAGAGAGTTTTAGTTGACAGCTGCAACAAAGATGTCCTTTCATTTATGAAATGGTGCCTCACAGAGATGTTCACCAAGGAGGAGTTAGTCATTCTACAATCCCCAGGGCAACACGTTGCTCTGGACATAGAATGTACCACTTCCCGCATACGAATCTCCACTCAACAGATCGAACACCTACGACAAAAAGGACACTGAGGAAAGTTCTGGGATACTATCAAGGATGTCCGCATCAATTATCTGGTAACAATTGGGACCACCACTCTAGCCTCCCCTGCAAAGTTCAGTGAGATGGAAAAGAAGATAAAAACTTCAAACCTTTTGCATATCCCTCCGCCTATGATTGAAACCCCATTGATCCAGCCCAAATGGAAAGTAAGAAAGCCAAAGAAGAAGGTTGCTGCTCATTTATCCGATCAAGGCCAGCAGAACAGGTGAGTACAAAGTTGTAAGAGAAAAACTCATAGCAGGGGGAAATCCCGAATGTGTATTCATTGACAGCAAACTCACCATAACAGATATTTTTATGTGTGGATTACCAATCCATATGCAATTGCAAGCGCTCCAGGAAAAACTCACCACACTACAGCCTCGTGTGCTTATTCTCTTCCAAGCAGCTGGCAATTTGATGTGGGTGAACAATGTTGAAACCGTTGCTCAGTACTACAATGTTACAAAGAGGATAGAGATCATTACAATGATAAGAGCTAATGTGTCTGACCTAGAGCAGATGACACTTAGTCAAGTCCAAGAATACTGCTCACTGTTTATCGATCACGCAACTACTATGGGGTCCCTGAGACAGGTATTTATACATTTCTACCCAGAGATTAGTGCAGAAGACGCCCATACGTCCAACACCAACGCATGATGACGTTAATGATTGCCCTCAAGGGTCTTTGGCTTTATGAACGGTTTTACAACACATTTACGAGGCGGTTGAATAACCTTAGGAGGAATTGTCCCGTCAGTAACTGGATGCCAACTATCAAATTTCTGCGACTTAAGGATGAAGTAGTAACTCAACGAGAAGTACTCATGCAGATCACATGAGAGGCACACTAAGCTGAAGTCTAAACATGGGATGGTGATCTAGCAATGAAGATGATAGTGGCCACCCAAAACATCGTGTCTGGGCCAGCCCTTCAACTGCTATCCGAAAATTAATTTGGGCAAGGGGGTGTGTGTAGAGTTGCTCAGGGACTTTTGTTGATTTTATTCTTTAAAATTTATTCTGTATTTCTACGTCACTATGACGTCAGTATTATTTTCGATCTCAGGTTGCTATTGCTAATTTGATGTCCCCTTGATGGTGCTTATTATTGCTCAAATTGAATTTTGCTAGGGAAAAGAAATTGATCATGTTAAACTACGTTGACATCTGATTATTGTAAACAAAGGCAGGTAATAGTTAAACATTTGTATAAAACCTGAGAGAACTGTAGCAATAGCTTAATAGATTTTATCTACTCACAACTGCCGTCTTTACCATTGTATTTTTATATTTATATTTT
>CABFPE010000154.1:1183252-1211930 GCA_900660155.1 Hofstenia miamia | reverse complement strand
TTTGTGGATTCCACAAAATATTTGAAGTTTTTGAAACTAAAATATTAATAACAAAAATGGAAAATGTGATTTATTCCATTTTTATGTGACTATGTTTATTTTGATTTTGCGTGAAAATTACATTAAAAATGCGGCCATTCATAAAAATCAATAGTTTGTCTACCAGCATATATAAATTAATCATTTTCAAACTGCAGTTGCAGCTTACAAACCAGCAAAAGTAATTTTGTATGCAACCAAGGAACATTTTTGCATTTATAGAGCTTTATAAATAGTATCTTTGTTTCTGAAAAGCTCATCTTTTAAAAATAGGAACATGCGCATGCGTGAAGATAAAGTTTTATTTCTAGATTTAATATGTATTAAAATTGGATCAATTTATTGTTTTGTTTACTTCTGTAACTTATGTCACTAGAATTTTTTAAAATCCATTTTCAATACATTTATAATTGTTTCAATTAATATAGACCATAAAGGAAATAACTGTAAATCTGAACATCATAAATTGTTACAGATTACATAACAAGCAAAAGGAATTCTATTTGGCAAGTACTGGTGTTAAATATTGGTAGGGCATTGAATACCACAAAGTGTGACCTGTAGTCATAGGAAGAAATTAGGCTCATTTTAATAATTTGAGAAATATTATCTTCAATTTCGCGTGCATGAAATTTGCTATGTTAATACATTAGTGAGACAATGAAATAATAAATTCTGACGTTTCTTTATCATCTAGAAAAGCCTCTATGATCAATCCCTGTCAGGAAGGTTTTGTCTGACATTTCACTATTGCATATTATGTTGTTGATCTCTTAAAGAACTTGCCAGGATTTTTAAAAATTTTATTCCCAACATCGATTTTTCAATAGAAAAATTGAAAGTGTCTATTTCAAACACGTTTTACACCAAAACCTATGAATCTATAAAACCCTCTATGACGATTTATTGCTGACTAAGCCTTCTTGTTTAAATCGCGGTAATTCACTTTGTTGTAAAACAT
Source organism: Hofstenia miamia (assembly GCA_900660155.1). Lineage (NCBI taxonomy): Eukaryota > Metazoa > Xenacoelomorpha > Acoela > Hofsteniidae > Hofstenia > Hofstenia miamia. The sequence continues at coordinate 1,210,930 of CABFPE010000154.1, read as the reverse complement.
GTAATGAACTTGCCAATTGAATTATCGCACAACATTTATTTTGAAGCAAATCAATTTAGTTTTCCTCCGCTTAGTGGTGTGCAATTAAAGTGATTCAAATTTCTTGAGATGTTNCGCGTGCATGAAATTTGCTATGTTAATACATTAGTGAGACAATGAAATAATAAATTCTGACGTTTCTTTATCATCTAGAAAAGCCTCTATGATCAATCCCTGTCAGGAAGGTTTTGTCTGACATTTCACTATTGCATATTATGTTGTTGATCTCTTAAAGAACTTGCCAGGATTTTTAAAAATTTTATTCCCAACATCGATTTTTCAATAGAAAAATTGAAAGTGTCTATTTCAAACACGTTTTACACCAAAACCTATGAATCTATAAAACCCTCTATGACGATTTATTGCTGACTAAGCCTTCTTGTTTAAATCGCGGTAATTCACTTTGTTGTAAAACATGTAATGAACTTACCAATTGAATTATCGCACAACACTTATTTTGAAGCAAATCAATTTAGTTTTCCTCCGCTTAGTGGTGTGCAATTAAAGTGATTCAAATTTCTTGAGATGGCAAGTACAAGGCAGCTAGATGTGATACAGCACTTCAAAAAACTATCAATTCATCTGGCAAAGTAGTTGAATCTACTCATTCGTGATTGAATACAAATATAGTATAATATTGGGAACATAGAATTATGTATTTGAATTAGATGACAATTATGCACTTCCTGGTTTAAAAAATGTCTGTAATTTAGGAATGGTTTACATTCAATTGCTGTTTGATGCTACATTGACATTCCACCAGCTGTTCAAGCAAGCATAATTCTCCTGAGCTTTGATACAATTTCAAAGCTAAAACCATTGGGCACGTGTACATTTAGAATGTTATGAAATTATTGAAAAAGTGAATAAACATTGTTGATGCAGGCATTAAATGCTTTCAAACTACCGATGTATTATCTTATAAGATAAAACAACTATTATTTGTGAAATGCTAATAACTTTATTTGGGGTGTCTAAAACAGGTCTTAAGTATATTTTTTGGGATAACGTAGCTGTTAAATCAAGTTGAAAAACTTACAAAGTGTATTTGAATAACTTGTCAAGAAAGCAGTTTGGAGATTTTTAGGATGGGCTGTCATTTCAGTGGGTATGGGTTTTAAACTTTTCCGCAACTGGAAATTGTAAAATTCCTCATTTATTTTAGGAAAACAATGCTTTTAGGCTAAAATGTGATTGACTAGTGCTACAAATTTCAACATTACATGGCGCACTTTTATACTAATGACATCTACATGAAGTAAATACATTCTTTACAGTAATGAGTACGAAAAATATAAATTTCGTCATAATTTGACATATTATGCGTCTGTATAGGGTTAATAGTTTGTAAGTAATCCGTATACAAAGAACAGTAGCAAGTGCATTTATAACATATACGCTAATAAGAAATAACTATTAATTGCAGCATTAGGCTACCTAAAAATATCAATGTGATAAAAATTTTAACAATTAAATTGCTAGAAAAAACATAGCATCTATCAATTATTGTATTTGACAATCGTGTTTAAAGAAACTGTCTACAATATAAGACTGGTGACACACTGCTGGTAAGTAAAGTAAGAAATTTTTACTTTACGGCAGCGTATGATGTTTAAGTAATATAAAGCGAAATTCAATTATATAATTATCTGGCTTACTTTACTTTATGGCAGTGTATGACTAAGTTAAGGGCAGACCTTCAAATAGTGTTTACAATAATGTCGATTTGAACCTCAAAGCACATAAAACAGTCTAACTACACTTTTGGTCTATTCTAACATACTGTAATTTAGGTGTCCACAACAAACAATTGAAAGCACTAGCATAATATTTAACAGCTCCAAATTTTCAGAAGGAATCGAACTCTAGTATTTTCACAATACATTTTTAATAATAGTCTAAACAATATGAACAGCATACATTTCAACAAAATTTCAGACCTGCGTTTGTAAGTTCAATTTATAGGTCTCAGGAATCTAAAAAAATTTAACTCGTATGAATGAGATGATTAATGCACTACGCTTGGCAAATGCTCCTTTCTCAGAACCTACCTTTGGAAATTATAATATTTCTTCGGGGGTTTCGTATTATTAAATTTAAACAAAAAGTGTTGAATAAAAATGTACTACTAAAGGCAATTTCAAAATCAAGCAGGGAAGCCGCAGTTTTTGCTCATTAACACTAGAACGGCCAAGTGGGTCAAAATTGACGAAATTAGAATTTTGTTTACTTGTGTATGCATTCATTAAAAACAACAGCAGGTATATGCACCACCAATTAAACTGATAATCCATTTGAATTTGCAGGTGTAATTTTTTTTCTTGTTTTTACAAAATGTTCTATTTTGAAATGCTGCATGAAAAAGAATCACAAGGAGTAATGGCCGTTCTAGCCTTAAGCAACAAGACAATTTTGCTCTTTTATTTATCTGTGCACCTTGTCCATTTGCCATTTTTACAAGAATGAAAATTCTGCAATTACATGATGCTGTACACTGTCTTATTGAGCAGAAATTGAATCATGATTAGCCGTTATCCTACTCATATAATTGTTCATATTTGCACAGCATTCACATAGACTTTTTACACTGTGGGTATAAAATACCAAATTCTAAATTAAGAGTGCTTTTTAAGGTTTAACTTTAGTATGTTTTCAGATTACGAATTTCAGGTAAAATACTTTCATTCCCGGGTGTTAAGATTTCTGCGATGTCTACAACAGAACAATGTTTGTGTTTGTCACTCAAGATGTTGCTTCCAATTTTGTTTTTGTTTTGGTGGAGAAAAAGCATAATCCAATGTTGGATTCAATTCATTACATGACATTCAATCAAACACGCAGAAAGAAAGAAGAAAGATTGAAGAAAACATTGGAATATTTTTAAAAAAAAATTTTAATATATAAACGATGTGTGAAAAACGGTAATTGATCTGTAAGTTTTATTAATTGTTTTCTTTTCTATTGAGCATACATGATTATATTTTTATATAATTTTCACCAATCAAACAAAGCTATTTCACAAATAAAAAAAATCATGAAACCAGAATTGTGGTATTATATTTTAGGTAGCATTGACTGTTCTTAATTTTTGAATTGTGAATTGTGAATTCCGATTCTATTTACTATTGCTTTACATTATTGTAGAGATATTTCTCTACCTTTACCATTAGGGATTCAATAGAATTGTCAATACAATAACCGTATTTTCCAACTAAATTTTTGTCTAAATTAAAAAAAGCTTGACAAAATTACTTATTTTTTTGTTAATTAACGTATAGATTGCACTCATCTTGACTAAAATGTTGCTTCAAATGCACTAGCTAATGCTAGCTAAAAGTAGCTGTAAAAATGCTAGCTAACACTAGCATAAATGAGCTAGCTTCCCTAAGCGTAAATAAATTTGTAAAATAGTCTAGCTTACACTAGCTAAAGAAGCTAGAAATACACTACCTTATGCTAGCATATTTTCCAGTGGGTGATTGTCATCTTTTTAATGTTATGTCAAAATTCCGAAAAGTGACTTTATGTAGCCCTGATTGAAGTATGATAATAGAACAATGTCGTTATAATTTATTTTAAATAATCTTGAAATAATAAATTAAAACTATACAAATGAAAAAAGTCCTTTCTAAAACTTCATGTCGACTCAATTTATTTTGCAGGACAAAACTGAATCTCCTTTGACAAAGACTGATTTCTGGATTCAATTGTGTTCGGCATTAATTTTTCTAACTAAATAGAACTGCAGCTATAAAATAAATACAGAAAAAGTATGAATTATATACATTTTAAATCAATTGCACAAACCTAAAATATTAATTAGCTTTAATTTGATTGGGTTATTTTGTTGCAACGTTAATAAAAATTGAATGATTCATTTAAAGTATAAACCAAGATTGATAGATCTCTAATAACCGGACTTTGGTTTTCTATGAGAATAAAATGTAATTTATCAAATAATCTCCTCCATATTTTAGCAAAAAACAAAATTTTTAATGATTTTTTAAGTTCCCCTCTTACAGGTGTAACAAATACCTGTAAAACAGTACACGTCATTACTTTAGATCAAAGATGTAAGTGTACCGTGCCAGTTTAGGGCCAAAATATCATTTTAAGTTTTAAAGCTCCATATTTTTAAATGATTATTTTGAATAATGGAAATGTGTTTATTTTTATATACATATGTTACCTTCTCCAGTCGGTTGTGATAAGTGCTCGCGTGATTTAACTGATAAGGATGAAACTGTAGTGTTTTCTCTGTTCTAATGCAATCCATACTCAGTGTTTAACGAATTCCAAACAATTCTTCACTTCTCTTAATAAACTAAATGATTCGAGTGAATATCTTGGTAAGCTTTTCTGGCTTTGCCCCAGTTGCAATACGTCTAAATGCCAATTCCAGTCTATTGGAAATATCTCAACCAAAATCTCGGAAATAATGAAGACTATCCGCAAGCTGTCGGAAGACCTATCTCTGTTCAAACAATCACTTGTAAGACAAAATGTTGATAAAGCCTCAGTGCTACATAAGTCTTCTGATAAAGATGTCTCACTTAATGTCAGAATATCTGGTATCTCAGAACCAACCTCAAAACTCGTATCTGAATGCATTATCCACGACAAGCTTGAAGTTGAAAAACTGTTTCGCTACCTGGAATTAAATCCCAGTTTCCAGGATATTAGAAGAATTGGTTCTTTTAAGGAGTTCAGGGATCGCACCATCATTTTGATTACAAAAAATGTGTGGGAGAAACGCTTGCTACGCGCTAATGCTTCTAAGTTGAAGAATTACAGTACTAGGGTTGTTATCTCCTCTGACCTTATGTATGATGGAAAGGAAACTTACTTAAAGTTAGATGGGAACTCATCAATCAAGGTGTTGATCGCTCCACTCTTGAGGTGAAAGGCCTTAAATTAACAATTGACTATGTCTACCAAGCATTTTACTGCTCAACCCCCAATCTGTATTTAATAAAATTGATGAATTACTCCCCTCGACCTTAGTGCTCAAGCCTCAAATAATCTATCTCACTCAAAGTTGGCTCGAACCATACCATGACTCGGCTATTTTCTCAATCCCAAACTATTATGGACCATACCATTGTGATCGCGATCCCAAAATCAGCGGTGGTGTTTGTATGTGGTTGGAAAAATCTTGTGGACACATTAAATTACTGGAATTTGATATTGTTATGCCGTCTGATGTACTAGCTGTGCATCTCATTAAATGGAACATTTTACTAATTGTCATTTATATCCCTTCTGCACTCAACAAAGCAACAAATGATTCAATTGTCAACTTTTTAGTTGAACAAATCTTTCACAATCTTAACTTTGACTCAAAGTTAGTTATCTGCGGAGATTTTAACCTTAACTGGACCAGCGTGCCATATGGCACGCTTCTTAAAAGCCTGCTATCACTCCCATTCAATAACTTCTTAGATGTAGCGTGCGTATAAACTTTGTTTGAATACAAATAATTGATAATATAAAGTATGCGCCCTGTCTAAACAATTGCTTTATTGTGGCTTTTGGTTTTAATCAATTTACTTTGTAATTTTTTATTTTTACGTTTGTATCATTTTTACACAGTAAAATTCCTTAAAAAGGTGTAGCTAAATTTTCACATTTTAAAAAAATTATGTACTATAGTAGACCAGTGTGACATATTTGGCACAGGGTCTAATCAGATTGAAAATTGCAAAAATTTTGAAATAAAATATATCCATGTAATAATTATGTACATTTATACGAATACCGCTATAAAAATTAATTTTATACATTAATGTATATTTGGTCAAGTTAAGGTTAATAATAGCTTTATTAGCTCAGCACTGTCTGACTTTGAGGATTTTTAAATCTTTTTTGCAAAATCACAGCTCCCACACATTCACTATCAGTTTTGGATGTATTTCTCATGGATTATTATATTTTTGTTCTCATAAATCACCAGAATTACTGCCGCTTTTTAGATAATCTGTTCATCATCAGCTTTTAATGAAGCCTGTTATAAATCAATGTGCTGAGGTTCCTTGGTGTAATGTTATTGACCTCAGGGATAGCAATATCAAATTGCTTTAAAGTGAACTCGATTCAATTGACTTCTCTTACTTATACAATACTTCTGACATAACTGACAAGCTGAATTACTTCTACGAGGCAATCTTCATTGCAATGTGTGTCTTTCCTTACTCGGCCGTTAAGCATGATAATAATATTCCAAAATTGATATCAAGGATGATCAGTGAACTCAAACAAAAACGTCTTCGCCATTCAAAGACTGATAGTGTTATCTACAAACACGCTTTGCAAGAAGATTTCAGCTAAACTAAATAAATATAAGAAGTTATTCTACAAGCAAACATGTAAGGATAGAAATCCTTGGCATATCTACAATATGCATCACAATAAGAAATTGTCTAATGCAGCTTGATCTGTTACTTACCAAAGACCAGGAATCTTTAAACAACTTAGCTAATTCGTTCTCAAGCAATATGAATAATTTCAGTGCACCTGATCTTAGTGAGATAGCGTAGAATCATCACGCAGGGTGAGATGTGCATTAACTGAGATATATTTAGTAACAATGAATAGCAGATTCTCCAGAGCGGGGTAATGTTTAACTGATTGAACCTTTGTTGTCTCATATAATCTGGACCAAACTACATTTAGATCCACACAAGTATAAGTATAACAAGTAATCGATACTGTTTAGTTAAAGAGAAGAGAGAGACTCCAGTTCATGATGGGCCACTGCCCGAAGCAGTATCTGATCACCAAGAAGCCATCCATCATGCCACGTAGTCCAGTTTCAACAACTCAGCTCATTCTCACAAAGACTAATTTTATTATGTGTACCCTAACTACATAGTGACAGTAAATACCAAGCACAATTCAGATTTGATACTGTGTAATTTACTAACATAGTACGCAATGATTCATAGATACTAGCTGCTAGTAAAAACTAGTTAACATATAGAGCAGCTTTCTACCCTACATTTAAAAAGATAAACTATAGCTAACAACAATTGACACCAGCTGCGACAAGATAAAAAAAGAATAAAAACTATCTATAAACTAAAGCAGCTTCCTAACCTACCGTAAAAATATATAGTCAATAACAATACAATGAAAAGATAAACATGGTCGTTCTATCAGGCTTGTTATAGGTCTCCTAGTTGTTACAAATTTGGATCTAAAATAAGATATTAGATAAGTAACGCTCCTAGGTGCGGCTGACTAGCCTTATTGCGAGTTTGTTACTATATGTGACAACGCAAGATCGGTAGCCAGCTAAGCATGATGTAAAAACTCCTATTCGTATTCATAACTTAATTGACTAAACTGATTTCCCCTCGCAACAGCCTTCTACATAGAACAGTTCTGCGTTAAAATGGCAGTTAGCTGTCCACATTTGATTTGTCGAAAGGTTAAGTGGCAAATACTTGCCTTACAAAATTTTCAAATAACATGCCTTGATGCTAATCTATTAAAGTACAAATAATATAAATAAGTTTTAAATTGTTATTTGATCTTAGTTACTTTTCTTTTTTCTTTGTTCTTTATTGGATTATGCTACAATAGTAGATGATAATAAATGACTGTGACTAATCATGCCTAGGGAAATAATTAATTTACTTAATCTCGCCAAGTTATCCAAGTCTATTGATTCAGATGCTCTTCCTTCAATATTGCTCAAAAAGGTGCTTTATGGATTTGTGACCAAATTTTAAATTTTTAACACATGTATTGAAGAAAGAATCTTTCCAAAGTGTTGAAAATTTTCTTTTAATACTCCTATTCCTAAAAGTTCCGACATGAATGAATTCTACTTTAGCCCAATAGCCTCACTTCTGTTACTCTTGAAAATTTTCGAGAAGGTTTTAAGCTCTAGTTTGGATCTTGAGTTAGTAAACAGATTGGATGTCAATCAATTTGCTTAGACTAAAAACGATCCACCACGACAGCGCCATCACAATCCTTGATGTAATAAGTAAATACCACAATGGCAATCATTTTGAAGGAGTCTTAATTCAGCCTATAGACTTCTCTAAAGCTTTCAACTCATTACCATTTGCAATCATTATTGGAAAACTCACTGAACTTACCAAGTTGTCTTATTATCTTGATGAACAACTACCTATCACCTAGGCCCTTTAAACTCAAACATCACAGTAAATGGAGTGTCAACAAATCCATCTGGTCATGCATTCCTCAGGTGTCAATACTCGGTCTGCTCCTGCTCAAAGTCTTCATTGCTGATCTCAGTACTAGTCATCTGCTCAACTACATAATAAAATATGCAGGTGATATTACGTTTGTGATAAATATTGAAAAATCAAACACCAACATCTCCTCGGAAATGACATCCATTCGGAAATGGGCACGTTTAAGCCACCTAACCATTAATGATGGCAAATCTTGGCAGATGTTTTTTGGGTGAGACAAAACACATTGTACCGGCTGAGTTTGCTACGGTGCATGCTAAGTGCTTGCTGGGCAGCACTATTACTTACTTGATTATCTTAAATGGAAAAATCGCATTCGTATTATTAGCAAAAAGGCATCAGCTAATCTTTTTTGTTTAAGAGAGATGAGTCCAATAGTGACAAAAAAAATTTTATTCACGATATGCCCCAGTACTATAATCTTCATTCTTAATCAAGCATCCCAATGCTTTATAAAATTACTGGAGGTACTTGAAGAAAAACTCCAATCGATCGTAAATCGCAAACTGGCTATATTCAATGACTCAAATCAACCTCGTATTTTTCTAAAATACCATTGTATTCACCTGCGTTCGAAACTTTTCGCAAGAATTTTCCACCCTAACCGTTATCTACATTACTTAATTCCCCCACGCTTACTCACTCTGGTAAATTCGGAATGGAAAGAATAAACTTATCTATTCTTTACTTCTTCAATTTATTCCTTACTTAATATTATAATAAATATTGATACTTTTTGTTATATTTCTGCAGTCACTTTACAGTGAAGTTATTTGTTGATTTTATTTTAAATATACGTTCTACTACTACAATTCAAAGCATATATATTTTTTTTGCAAACTAAACTACAAATCAAATTATATTATTTTAGAGTAGTCATGAATTTTATTAGTTACCCAAAATGGAAGTTTTGTGATAGTGTTCCCCAGTTGAATTTTCTGTTAAATAATGTGTTTGTAGATCACGTCAATTCAAATTTAATCTAATATCAAGTGGCAAAGAGTTGAAAAGTTCAGACATCTGCATAAAAAAAGAATTGCTACCATGGCTATTTTTACTAATACTACTACTACTAAATTAGGGCAGCAAAAATCCAGCCGTCTTACATCTTTGCATTAGATTCAATTTGAAAAGCAAACAATAAAACAACTAAGAAAAACTGGTCAATTTGTATTGAATAAATAGCATGTAAATGGTTATTATAAGTTTTCGAAATAATATATAAAAAGACAATGTGACAGTTGATGGAACATGGCTAAGACGTAGTTACTCATCATTGAATCGATAGTGGCAAGGTTATTGATTGCGAGGTGCTTATGAAAATGTGTAAAAGTTGTGAAAAAGTAAGTCATAAATAAAGAATCGTTAAAATACTCTGAGTTGAAGAGTAAGTGTGAACCAAAAGTGCAGAAAAAAACATGAAATTTCAGCAGCAGAAATAGAGCCAGCTAGAGCAGAGGTGGAAAACAGCTCGCATGTGGACTTTCATAGGTTTTCATGCGGCCCGTCAAGAACTTATATTAATCCCAACTTCATTTTTCTTTCAAATATTTGTGAGGTTCAAAATATTTTCACTTGATTTTTTAAAAAAAGGCCGCCAATGTTAAAAAAACACTGTCGCCAGCTTGAGCAATAAGAAGTAAATGGCTTCACAGTCTTAGATATGTAGGATATGTGGGAGATGGAGATGCAAAATCGAATGATGTTGTAGAGTAGAATTGTTATGGGAGAAAATCAATAGTTTTCAATAAATGTGCAAAACAAGTCCAAAAGCATATGGGGAAAAACTCGAAAATTGACAAAAAATGCTGAGGTAAAACTATTGGACTGGATGAAGCCTCACAGAGAGATAAAAAGACATGTTTATGACATGGAACGAATGAAATTCTTTCAGGCGTATTATGATTGGCTAGAAAAAGACATGTTGGTGACATGGAAGTAATGAAACAGGCAATTCAAGCAATCATTAAGCAAAGTTTCAACTTACACTAAGCTAGATAACTCTATTTGCCCGACTGCTATGTATAGTTGGTGTGGTTGGAAATCGGCCAAAGCTAAAAGAACCAATAACCTCTAACACAAACAAATCAAACAGCAGTAATCCAAGCAATCATTCTTGTGTTTGAAACTGTGAAAAGGGACCCTCCTGACGGCTGTACACAAAATTCTTGTGAAAGCTTCAATAGCCTCATCTGGATACGTTGTTGAAAACAGATTTATGCTGATAATATAACTGTTTCTACATCAAATACAGCTATAAGGAATATGGGGCATTTTAAGAACATTAACATGCTTTTAAGAACAAACAACTAAATTAAATATACAAAACAGTTTATAATTATATAGATATTTCAGAAACAGCTTACACATTTTTAATATGCTTTTTGACAATATTCTACATTGGCTCTTACACTTTCATTATTTCAACAATTTCCAGAGTAAAATAAAATTTCCATCTTTAAAGTAGATGTGCGCAGTTATGGTTTATGTTAAATGATCGCACCGCAAGTTCTTAATGAAACCACCACACTACAGGCAAAGTAATTGTTCATCTATTTCGAGATATTTATTAAGATAGAAAGCCAATGATAATACATTCCGAATGTACCGAAATATATTCCATCTATTTATAATCATTTCAATGTACAATCAAACTTGACTGCAAAAAACACCTTCATTCAAATGTTTGATTGATTCAAAGTGGTTGCTGCAAAACAAGGTTCTCAAGGAAGTTGGCTTTCCAATACTCTTCCGGACTCCAAAAAAGATTATTGTATGTTACTCACAAGCAGGTATACACTGAACATTGAGCCTAACTTCGAAGGTTTAGCCAAAGTTTGCAATTGTGTATTGTGGATAAAACACAACGCAAAATTTCACGATTTTGCTTCATACAAAAATTATGTTATTATTTTGAAACTTACTAACAAACTAGTTACCACGTTAATTTTTATGCAATTTAAATAAAGGAAGTGAACTCACATTAGTTGGGGTATTAATATGAAAGTGACATTACAAAATGCTTGAAAAATTTACTATGACATTACCACATTACTATGGCCCCTGTTTTGAAGTTTATATACTCATCAATAATTACAATAGTAAGAACTATTCGACTTTTATCAAAAAAAATTTAGAAGACGAAAGTGTCCAGCACTTCAGTTTTACAATAGCGACGATATATTATCTGCTTCACATCGAGCCAAATCAGCCAAAAATTTCATCATATGCAACAAATCACAAATTGCCATCAATTTGCAATGATGATGAAAAATAAATACCAGGCATGGTAAAATACTAAAACTTGAAAGTATATTAATTCTGCGGTTATATTCAACCCAGTCAGCTACACAAAGATTGCCCATGGCTGTATTTTTTATTGTAGGCTGCCGCATACAACACTCTAAATCTAAATTATAATGCCTCTAGCAGCACAATATTAAATATTTTTCTCTCTCTTCAATACACATGCACAAATGCAATACATCACGCAACTTTTAAAATTAGGAGTCAATGGTTGGAAGAACACCTTAATTGTTGGTAAGTACTAAAACTCATCCCGTTATCTTATTTAGTTTGAGTGTAATGTGATATGTAGTTATGCATGGTAGATTACACTGTGCAACAAAGAAATTTTTACAGGAACGAAAGTATAGTAATCTAGACTATTTTTTCATGAAAACTTCGAAAATCAACATTGTTTTGATACGAAATTCTTCATTTTGTAGCCATTTGAGTTTTTAAATTTTTAAGCAAACATGTCAACAATATTCAACAGGGAAAAATAAATTTCACAGAGATCAACTCATCCCCTCCAACCCTGCTGCAAAATGCCATAGATATTCAGAGATGAAAATACTAGTTTTTACTAATTGAAATTTCAATGGTCATATTCTGACGAGGTGTCAAGTAAAATTAGTTGAGAGAGAAAGACGTTAGGGTTAGGTTTATGTTGACAACTGAATCATTGACATCGATTCCATTAGTCTTGTTTTTAGCATTTTGACTTGAAAGTCTTCATCACATATGCTTACAAGTATCAGAAGTGACGATTACAAACTCCGTCATACGATTTCCATATTTATATTATCAAACATCATGTTAATTTTATTGCTGCAACATTTAAATTCTATCCATACAGACTCTTTCTGTTATATTTGCGGTGAATATACTACACGATCCCAAAGAACACAGTTAACACAGTATGTCAAAAAGCTTTTCATTGCATATTTCAAGACTTGTAGTTTTGTGATCAAGAAAAAAACTGGGCGCCTCTCATTGTATGCAACAATTGTACTTCAAGAATAAATGCTTAGTTTCCATTTCCCATGCAATGGCGAGAACCTACAAAGGATGATGATGACTGCTACTTCTGTGGAACAATCTTTCATACACACTTCTCGAATGTATCAAAGCCAAAGGCAACGGAATCAGCCTGTGCAAGTCAACCTGTTTTGCATACAGAAGTTTCAATCGTCGTCCCAATTGTTCATTAATACTAACTCAGTAATCTTCAGTTTTATCCTTTCTCTTAATTTAACATAGTTTTATAATTTCAAATAAAATAGTCAATCCATTCATTTAAAAGTACTATATTGCTCAAATTTCATAGTAAATGCTGTTCGATATTTGCAAAGATATTTAATATTTATTGATTTGTATAATATTTTGAAATAGTCTTAAGATTATAATCTAATCGGCGTTCTCCATTCATAAATTATTTGCAACTTATTGAAATCAAACGTTTAGTGTTTTTACCTAATTAATTTACTTGAATAATTGTATCAATTAATGAAAATGTTTGTTCAAAAAATTAATCTTTATAGTACCATTTAAATAATCGTGATTTGAAATACCATGTTTATTTATAGTCACTAAATAGAAATATAAATACGATTTCCTCCCATTCTGTACCTGCTCATTCTGTCACTCGTTTCTGTAATTTTGTTCATATTTTTCTCTGCATAAATTTATTTGAATTTTACTTGTATATATCACTTTATGGTACTATACATTTTTTGTTATGACTAATAATAAATAAATGGTTTGCAATTTTTTTTGATTTGGAGTCAGGAAAAACTATGTTTAATGACGTCAGTATATTTTCAAAAATCGGAGTTAGCTCTCCCCATATATCATAAATGGAATCTAATGAGTATAATCATAGCTCTATTTTTCAAGATGTAACAATTGCACTAAGAGATATTAATACAATTATTATGGTTTCTGCTTCGTAGTGGCGGTATTCATATGTTTTAGTCGAAAAGTCGCTTAAGATCGATACCTGTTTACAATTAAATGAAGTAAAAATAAAATTTTATAGCTATGGTAAAGCTGTTTCTTAACATTTCTAACAGCAAGCCTGAAGAAGACAAAAAACATAAATTCACATTGCGTCAATTAAAACATATGCCAATAACGCAAAAATGGTAGAATATATAATTTTCATGATATAATTATTGCTTTTTCATTGTATGCTACAAGTCGATTCTATATCGACAAATTTGTAACTACGCTTTCCATCTGAAAAAACTCTACAGCGAACACATCAAAAATAAAAAATGTTAATTGTACGGAATTTCTTAAGATATTTTTTTTCCAATCAGGAACCGAGATCACGTGCTTGTTTTTACTAAAAGATAAAATCTACATTATGCCGTCTTTAGTGTATCATGGAGGATGTTTTCGGCATTGCATCAAACAATTTGAAAGCATTGGCAACAACTATTCTATGCGTGGTCATTAAATGCATGTTTTCTGGAGCATCAACTACTATATCAAAGCAGGATTCTGAATTCCTAAAACGATAATTATTGATGTTTGTTTGCAAGTAAATTAGGCTGGTGGAAATGCAATAGCTTCTATTGTTAATGGCAATCGTATCAATTAAAAGTATATTAATACATTTGGACATTTCTTTGCAGATAAAAACAAACCCTGGCTTGTGAAGGCACGTCATGATCAAAATCAACGACTCTTTTTACTCTATGGCAACATTCAAATTGTAAAATGCGTTTGCAATAACTGGTATTCTGAAATGTTGCAGTATTTACAATTTTAAGATTTTGAAAATGTTTCTGACATTTTAACTGCCAAATGGATGAAAAAAACTTGTTTTCATTGTCTCCTAAATTTCATCTCCCAAAATTCAACTGCAAAAAGTAAATCTGGTTTTGAAGGTTTTTGCGAATTGCCTTGATGTGTTTTTCCAAAACAAATGAGTCTACAAGGGCTCCTGATAGGTTTGTCCGAATTATGTATTCATTTCTCGAAATTATCAATGCCAAAGCAACATTTGATGGAAAGCGAACTCACGATAATTTCAGAGATTCAAGTTTAAGTTCTGAAAATCTTGCGTTTCTGAAAATAATGGCATAATTAGCAGATCATCATGAGTCGAGATTTTTTACAGTGGACACCTCCAAAGCATTAGCGATAGTGATGGAAATAACAAATGTAAAGCTTGCAGTCAGTTTTTCGAATTGGAGTTCTTTTTTACAGTCGAATTCTACACATAGCTGTTCACAATGTAATTTTATTATTAGTGAAGACATAGGGAAACTGTTGGATGAATTATCCACAACGCTTCATGTTAAAAGAAATGACCTTAAATTAGTTGCTTATTATATTGCTTGCTATACATTTTAAAACGTTTTCCAACTTATCAAAAAATTCCCTGAGCAAATTAGCACTGATAGTTCATTATTCATAAACTTACTTGATCGTGGTGGATTGTCTAATAAAACAATTTATTGTGTAATATTATATGGCGGAGTGCTCTTGTGAAATAATTGATTTTTCCTATCGATCTAGATTTTGTAGTCAAAGTCTGTGTAAACTATTTGATAATGTTCTTATCTTTTACTTTCAAGAGAACCAAACTTCCAAGGAATTGTTCGAATTTTAAGGAAAATTTAAATAATTGGTTTTGATGTTTGCAGTAATGTAATTACTAGGACAACCCAAAGTTGCATTAAAAATCTTGAAAAGCTGAACTTAAAGTTCAAAAAGTTGTAATAAAAGCCCCCCAAGAGCTTGAAATATATGCTATGGCTCAAATAGTAACATATAATGTATATCATGGCTAAAAAATTAATATGTACGTGCACACTCGTTTGAATGTGTTCTATTCAAATGAAAAATAGGTAACTAGCGTTGAATTAACAGTATATTTTCACGTCATAGAAAACAAAATTCATTCCAACTAAAAAATAATTTTACAATACAAACGTCGATTAATCACTGCTGTTGTAGTACAAGATACGGTAAGCCTCAATATTTTCATAAGGCAAAATAATTCATTCTTAGGATTCCATTTAAAATCCTCTGGATATTCTCGGATGCAGGGCTTAGCCTTAAAGGAAATGACGACTTTCTCTTTCGGCAATATCAAGCGGTCAGAATGAATAGCAATGATGGAACGCTTGCATTAATATATTCTGCAGACGGATTCACAAAGTGATTATGTCTTTGTTCTGCCAATAGTAACACGACAAGCTGAGTAAGCAGTTGACGTAAATGCTATTTATAGAAAAGCGTCACCACACAATTTCTAGAATTGAAAACATTACGAAATGCATCTAGATTAGGTTTAACCGGTAGCTGAGTTAATCCAAGAGTGAGGAAATTAAAAAATTAACTTTATTACAAATTACAATGGCATTTGCAAAATGTTGCATTTTACCTTAAAATATGCAAAAAAAAGTTGCAAAACGTTGCACTGCAACTTTGGGTTGGCTAGTAATTACAAAATGTGATAGCCAGAAAATAGCAAAATTATTATAATGATCTTGTTTAATATGTAATATGTAATAATATATAAAGTTTATAATCATTTTCACAGTCTGTATGACAATTTTACGTCTTTGCAATCTAAACATTTCATTCTTAATTAGGCATAATCTGTGTGCTTTTAGATTGCCTGTAGTTGACTAAGTATATTTTATTCCCCAAATGAATCGAAATCTGCTATTTTTTCATATTGTCAATGTCAATGCCTGTAGTGAGTATCGCCTTATAAGTGAGATAAAAAAAATGAGGTAAATTTGGTTACAAAATGATATATTTTTTGTCATGTCAGTCATAAGAAAATAGATGAGCTTTTTCAAAATCTAGATTTTTTATATTTTAGGATCCTGGTTTAACACGTTTGCTGTTTGGTTGATATACTGGTCGAGAGATCTTAATTTCGACGCTACGTTTTCATATTTAAATTATTGATTTTCCTCAAAATTATGAGCAAATTTACTCATGTATCAGTGTAATATTTGCTGAAAACTAAAACTGAAAGAATATTATAGTTTTGCACTTAGTGTGGTCCACCCTGCACATAATGCCACACACCGGCACTGAATGAGAACGAAAGGAAATCAGCTATATACATTTATTTTGACACTATCAAGTTGCTCATTGTCCGAACATGGGAGATACAAAAAGCGAAGAAGGTGCGAGCTGTGAATATATCTGCACAAAATGCGATCAACTCTTTACATTCAGTCAGTACAAAACTGTTTTGTGGACTACCATATCAAGGAAAATATATACATAACTTCTAAAATTATTTAGTATATGTTGCTGTTACTTGTTTCTATACGTCTGATTTGTTAGCTAGGATTATTGATAGTTGAGTTTGTAATTATTATTTCATTTGTGTACGGCTTCATCATTTATGATACACAAACAAAATATTTCATGGTGGATATTTCATAACTAAATTACTGATTAAATGTCTGAAATAATGAAAATGGGGGTAAACTAGGTTTACAAAAAGACAAATATATGCTAAGTTATTTCACTGAACTGAAAGGTTTATAACCTAATAATATTTTCCGTCTGAATGAAAACAATTTAAGTTTTTGCTACTATAATGATATGGTAACTGAATACTTTAATCAAACGATTATATAATTGGTTGTCAAGTATCATCAAAGCTATGGGTAAACTGTGGTATAAATGGGATGTGCATCCTTGCA
Source organism: Hofstenia miamia (assembly GCA_900660155.1). Lineage (NCBI taxonomy): Eukaryota > Metazoa > Xenacoelomorpha > Acoela > Hofsteniidae > Hofstenia > Hofstenia miamia. Next base: position 1,193,691 of record CABFPE010000154.1, on the reverse strand, counting down.
TGCTAAATCACGACAAACAAGTACATTTTTTCGAACAAAATTTATTCCATCCATATTTATGAAATGAAAATATGATATGCATGTATAAGAAAGTCTAAAAAAGTGTAAAATTAATAAAAAATATTAGATATTAAACATTTTTGCTTAAAATTGCTTAGTAGTAAAAGTACCAGTATTATTTACGAAACTATCAAACCTATATAAAATCTATTACCTCTCTTACTAAAAAGATGTGACTGGTTGGCAGCATTTGTGGATCAATAACTTTTGTAAAATTATTGATTAAATCGCCACCTTCGGGTGTTCCCTTAGTTTGATGACCTAAAGTAAAAAAATTGGATACTTGTATAGACAAGTTAATAAAATATTACAATTTATTGGGGACATTTGACACAGTAGAATATTATGTTAATGTGCATATTCATGTTAATGTGCGTATTCCAATTATTCAATTGAAATTTTTAATGTACGAAAAATGAAATTTAACAAATTCTAGCATTGATGAATATTGAAGCAATGGTAGCTCAAAAATGTTTAAAAAATTTAGGTACTTTTTGGCTTGTAATAAGAATGAAAAAAATAAAAATTTTGTATAGTTCGAAAAACTCAATTGCGAAGAGCACTGTTACACTTGTGCGTTAAAGGGAGAGTTGAACACTAAATAGATCGAAAATATATTCAGTTCCTCCTCCGTGGCTTTTGCTTTCAATTCTGTGGGGTTTTTACATTAGGAATCTATTTAATTCGTCAAACGATTTCATTATGATCAACAAATGTAAATGCAATCATGCACTATTGAACTTGCTTGACGAAAAGAGTCACTGATCTGGCCCATTAAATATCGGACCAAATTGTAACAAACATTTGGAAGTTGTTTAGAAATCTCTTAGGAATTGTCTAGAAATAGCTTAGAAATTACTTAGAAAACATTTAGTAATTGTTTAGAAAACGTCTAGAAGACGTTTAGATGCCACTTTGAAGACCTCTAGAAGACGTTTAGAAGACGTTTAGAAGACGTCTAGAAGACGATTAGAAGACGTTTTACAACATCATTTGGTGGACACTAGATGGCATTCAGCAACGTTTAGAAATAGTGTTCTATAAGACGTTTAGAAGCCGTACCTTAAGACGTCTTACAACTTGTTATACCATTATAAGATGGGTATAAAACGTGTTATTGTTTATTGGGAATTACCCAATCGGTAAACATTTGAATACTCTTCACTCAGCAAGGAAAACAAACTTTATCAGCAGATTCTGATATTAGTATTAAAATGTATTAAAGAGAAATATTGATTTTTCGGCACCTCCATTTAGTCACGGAGAAAAAGTTTACTATTGGCTAGAAGGTACAAATAAGCACATGAAGGGCTGGCGAAGACCTGTAACTCTAAATGGTCAGGACGGTGTTTGTTAGAATTTTTGCTAACTGAGTTCGTGTACACCAATGCAATTTACGAAGAATAAATGATCCAATTTTCGAAAAATATGCCCAAATAAATAGCACAAGCTCAGATAATCCAGCAGTTATTCCATCTGTTCCGGTAACAGATTTAAGCGATAATGCATCCAAAGATATTGAGGTTTTAGATTCCAGTGATCATTCATCTGCGGAATATTTAGAAATTCAGGACGAAAATAATTCAATTAAAAGCACCAAGACCTGATCAACATTCTTCACTATCATCAAACCGATGTCGTAGACCACCTGATTATTTGGATGCCCAATAAACAACGAAAAGATATTGGAAATAATATTGATAGATGATGAGGAAATAAAACAGTTAGATGATATAATTAATTCTGTACAGGTTAAAGAACTAGAAAGTTCGCTAAAATATAAGGTCGTCCATTAAGTATAAAGGGGGACTCTTTCATGGAAAAGAGAAACAACGGCCAAGAAAACACCTCAAGGAAGACTAATTACAAGAGCATTTTTAGAAAAAATAAAAAAGAAATTACTACATTTTCTCCAACAGTGCGTTTTTCAATTATGCTTTTAAATTTTGCACTTAATTAACTATACGTAAAAACTCCTTTTTTACAAGGGCAAAAACTTGACCGTCAGTTTTTTATTACCGCGACCAAAAGCGGGATTTCCTAATTCTGTAGTATTGAAATTAAATAAGGGTGTATATGGATTAATTGATTCACCAAAAATGTGGCATGAAAAAGCACACAATGTTTTAATTTTAGTAGGAATATTTCAAAGCAAAATTGATCAGGTACTTTATTTTCATTTTTCATGTGGTAAAATTCAGGAGCTCTGATGTTACATGAAGACGATTTTGTTTATGGAGGAAATGAATATTTTCTGAAAAACGTGATTGCTAAAATATGTGAAAAGTTTACTATTGGAAAAACAAGTTATGCAAACTTTACTTTTATACGAATTAGAGTACAAACAATTTTTAATAAGGATAATAGATTTGACATTCTGTTGTCTCAACCTGATTATGTTAAAAATTATACTATGGTTGAACTTCCAGCTGATATAGGTAAAGTTCGTTAACCAAGGAAGAACTATTTGCAGATTTATCATTTGCAGTTTTATCACTTATGCGCTTGCGTGAATAGTGCAAAGGTCAGACATGTTGTATTGGCCAACAAAACTTTACGGAAAGCGAAATCACATTACCCTTCGCATGTCCGCTACAGGTCGTTGTTGGTTGAATGAATTTACAAATTTTTGTTGACAGTGGTTTTAATAATACTGGTGATGGTGGTTCTAAATCTGGTTTATTTCCTATGGAGATCATATTAATGTTGTTACTTCACACGATAAACTTAATATTCAACATGTGCGATCATGTGGATGCGGGTTTAAAGACTGGTTTGTGAAACATTGTTATTAAATCGTTTAGTTTTGTAAAATTACTTAGTAAATATAGTCAAATCTTTTTTAATTTTGACATATCCAACAAGTGATGTCATTGTACAAAGCCTTATTAATGATAGTGATAGGTGGACATTGAAAAACAGAGCAAGATAAGAAAAAATGTTAATAGCAAGAAAATAGGATAGATAGTTTATAGTCTGCTGGTTCGTCGTAATTACCAAAATACGCAGTATCTAGCCGAATATATATATTCAGGTTCAAAGTAACATATATAAATTCCATTAGGAAACCCATTCATCCTGCAAATAGTGCCCCCAAATTGTTAATTTCTACCTCACTTATGATTATTTATATTTGTTATCTTTCAAATCAAATATAAATATAGTGTAATAATAAAATCCTAAAGCCAAACGCCATGGTATCGTCAAAATATGACATATACATATAGTGAATCGTGTTGCACTTCAACTAATTAATTTCTAAATTTAAATGTATCTGTAATCTAAGATGACGTAGGATTGACGTATTGTGAATGCAAGCATTTTTGCTAATAACCGAGGCCTATGTAAAATGCAAACTAACTCAAACCATTATAAGCAAAATTAAGCAGTTATATAATTCATAAAGATTAAGATGGAATCCCTTCAATTACCTAAATCTGAAATAATTACTTGAAAAATAACAATGATCATTAAACTCCAAACTAAAAAGTGTATTAAATGAATTCTACAAATGCTTGAGTTTATATACAATTTCTGTTAGCAAACACTTGAAAAATTAAAACATGTAATACTTTTCAAATAAATGGTTAAATAGTTTAAAAGTGAATTAAAACGTTAAGCTACACTTCCTCAAAATCATATAAGCAATTGGCAAATAGCAAAAGTTGAAAATTAAATAAAAATGAACACTAAATTCTTCATACACAAATAAATTTGATGAAATTTCAATTAAGTGAGTCATTTTGAAAGTTGCAACTAATTGTCACTCAAACATAGATTGATAAAGTAAAATAAATGATAATGTTTGAAGTAAGCCAAATGTTACACTAGTGGTATGATTGTAGTGAAAATGAATTCCCTTTCAGCTCGGTTATTTTTTTAATCTGAATGATATTACTCTTTTGTTTTCAACAAATTTGTATCAACAACTTTAAATGAATCAATGTCCTTTTGTAATAATATAATTTTTCAACACTTTTAATATATTTTTCTTAAAAATATGAAGGCGATTCCCACTCACACGGTCTAGTAGTGCGAAGGAAAATAATTCCAATTCAAACAAGTAATAAATTTTCAAAATGTAACAGAATTATTTGACTGTCTAGATAAATATATTTCTGCTATTTAATACGAAATTTTAATCTAGGGCTTTTTATTAACGGCAATTGATTCATGTTAAGCGTCTTTGATTATTTAAACGGAAAAACCTTTTTTACACCACTTTATTAAAAAAGTTATCCAATCCCAATAGTAAATTTGGAAACAGTGAGGCATGAGCACATTTATTGTATTAAAGTGTATTGCTGTGCCTTAATTACTTGAAAAAATTTTCATTGAAAAATCTGATCTTTGTAAATATTTAAATTCTCTCAAAGGCCGATGTACATGCCAATAAAATTTTAAAACCAATGGAACCAATAACAAATTTTAACTGTTTTTCATATGTATATACATTAAAGCCAAAAGGCAGAGGTCGAGGTTCCACAGGCAAGCCTACATGTAATAGAGCCAATTCAGACCCTCCTTTATCTGATGGTGCTTTCAGATTGTGATTATCTTTACTATTCTTCTAGTTATGAGGATTTAAGAAATTTTTTCCAAATAACAAAATATTTTCAAAAATTCCCGGGCCCTTTAAAGTTAAATTTAGAAATTGTTATCTATCATTTTACTATGTTATGGGTTATTCATGGAAGGAAAAGCAAAAATCTTATTATATAAACGTAACATCTCATCCTAACAACTCTCGTCGTACAGTGTGTAATGGTCTAGAGAATCAAAAAGAAATTCGTAAAAAGTTTTTGATCTCTAAGAGAAATAAATGAAAACTGTGACTACATTTTAGAGACTATACTTGTGAGGAATTCAATGTGTGATCTATCTAGCAAATGCGTGAGTTATCAGGAAATTCACTCCTAGGATAAAAACAACTAAAAATTAAACGAATTGCAAACACTATAAGGATGACGATACAAATTGATGAGCAAACGCAGTGTCCAATAATGAACTCACAATTCCGCAAAGTACTGATAGTGGCACAAGACGTGGTTATAAGAAAACTGATTTTATTAAAAAATTAGCCATCAAAATCACTTGCTTTAAATGAGATTGAGAACTGTTGAATTTATATGAAAAAATACATTCAAATCATCATCCCGGCACATAATCTAAACTTAATATATACAATAAAAATACTTGCTTGTTGTCCATTGAAATCTAATATTGGCCAATAACTTCTATTTCACATTAAAAAATGCAATTTTGTGGTCTTTTAACATAATGCTAATAAAAAGGCCAAAGTCGAACCCATCTTGCTTAGACCAAGGTTGGTCACTTTAATCGACCTACTACATTTATTTTAGTTTCAGTTTGATACATATTTTTCTATTTATGCTTTTAGTTCAATAGTAATGTACATGTTATGTCATACAATATAATGAATTATTTGAATATATAAAAAACATAATGTCATCCAAATCAATTTATTTTTTCTACATATACTGCAGTAATTAGTGAAGTTTTAAGATTGTCCTGTACACATCCTGCACATAACAGAAACAACATATGTTTTTTGAAGTGTTGTTTACTGAATTTCATGCAACTTTCAAATGCCCAGTTTACATTTCTAGCAGATGGAATGGCAGAAAAATCTTCATTTTTGGATGAAAACACTTTCATTTTTGCGCTATCTACACCTATATAATGGTTTCATTCATTGTATACTATCTTCAAAATATATCATGATTTGGTGGCATTGTGACCAATGAAAATATATAAAAACAGGGTTTTTGAAATTAAATTTTTTTAAGTATTTGAACATTATGTTTCTGACCGGCGTTCAAATTAGATGTATTACAAAATTATCCTAACGCATCGATCGCCATAACTGTGTTAGCAACAAAATTTGTAACGCTTGCGCGGTCTGAAAGCATGTTTTGACTTCAGCCCAATTTTTACAACTGGTGTAAGATGTTAAATTTTTATTCACATGCAAATACAAAACTGTTATTTTCTCTTTCACAATCATTAAAAAGGCATACCGATCTCCGTGCTACATAAGTATAGTACAATAACGGTGCGAAGTAGGAAATTTTTTTAAAATATGTTAAATTATTACCTGGTATTGCTGCAAAAATTATTAGAATATCACTTCCTTTTTTGTTGGAAATATTGTTTTCTACTAAAGACGGGGTTTCTAATTGATGCATTTCAAGGCCCATCTGACTCTTCCGCTCGTTACCATAAGCACCTAAGCGTATATTGACCAATATATCAATTATAATTTGTAAAATATCCACGAAAGAAATAAATGATTCAGATGAGTCAATCCAAGTACTTATACTGCTATTCTAAAACCTCAAAAATGCTCCTAGGCTTAATATTTTACTTTTTTTAAGAACCCAAAAAAATTTTCTCTATTCACAAAGACAAAAACTCAGAAAAGTGTATCTTTTGACAGTTTAAGACATAAAATTAGACAAAACACATATCATTCAAAAGACAATAGTGCATACCAGTCGAATGTTGAAGACCTAGTAAACTATTTCTTTCTTAGAAGTGATACAGCGTCTAAATTTGTTGTAAATCCCATCCATCAAATATTTTTTAAGTCCAAACTAATTTTCAGCACTGATTCGATAATATAATGCTTTAGCTATTGTAAATTTCGGGGTTTTTCTTTTCTAAGTCGGCCATAATTTTCCCCCAGTCATTCTCAATTAGTGAAAGGTCTTATAAAAATTACGGGTATGCTGTAGGATAAGACATTGATGATAGAGATTACAAGCATTCCAAAAAAAGTCCTTTAAGGTATCAGTGTACATCTAGATGTTAATGATGGCTTAGTCTCATATCTTTAGGAAGACAACCCGGCAAAATCAAGCTCCATGCAGGGTCATAGAGGTCTCGAAAAACACATTTTGAATAATATTTATGCGTCTTCCTTTCCAATATAAACTTACACACTGGTACTAAGTAGATTGGATGTGTGAAGAATGAAGTCGGCTAAATGATATAAAAACAATATTTTCTTCAGCCTCAAAACAAAGCATTATTTGTTGCATTAGCTCTGTTCCATTTTTTGAAGAATGCAACATACAAAGCTTTACTCTTTGCAAAATTTAAAATAAAAAAGATAATAAATAAGAATTTTTGATGTTGGTTACAATCTAAGAGGGGAGTTAGTTTAGTTAAGTTTTTTGTTGCAAAACAGCAGTTTTCTAAGTGCATTAAAATTGGCTATAGTCGGTAAGTATTGCACCAAGGAACTCTCATATTAAACAAAGAGCATAAGTGATGCGGATATTAACAAATGTGCTTTATAATACACATTATTTTTTTAATCCGAATTTATTTATAATCTAACATAATGAGTACTAGATTAACTTAAAAATTTAATTCAAATGAATGTTGTAAAGATAAAAATTAACGAAAAATTATTTTAGAATATTTTTTAAAATTATAACCTAATGATTACCTAATATGATTTTTGGTATATTTTAAACAAACTATGAATCCGTGGAATTAGTCAGGTCATCAAAAAATTCAGTTCGTTAATCTAAAAATATCACCCAAAATGTTAGAATCGATTCCCAGTCCCAATACATTCAACTAGAAACAAATATATTCAATAGATTGTACCAATAAAATTAAGAAATATCCTACGTTTCCCAGACATTGCTAAAAAGTGTCATGTACCTAACTAGAAACAATGAACATATATATATATATATATATATATATATTAAAAATGCGTTGAGATTGTTCACACCTCCATGAAGTGGTTTTGTTTTGCTTGTGCATGGGAAGTAATACTTCCTAAATATCTACAGTATATTCCTTCCCCTGGTTGTTTTAGAGAGCTGATATTGTGCCTAGAGTACAAGAGCATATGTATTTATATTAAATTTGTGAACAAACACACGGTATTTCAAAAGTCTTGGTAACAACGATTTTTAATAACTCAAAACCTATTAGGAGTTGAAAAACAAAATTGGAAATGCTGAAGTTTCAAGTTTTGTGGGGAATCTTTAAAGTTGCTCAATATGAGCACCATTTTTCACAGGGCAGACATCTAACATTGCAATGCAAAAGTCACTGCGAAGTGGCTTATCAGTGTCGTTCAACTTTTGGACCAACTTGAGCTTATAAGGTACCATTTGCAGTCGTTTCCTTAAGACACGCCAGACAGTTGTTTTAGCAAGCTGAAGTTCCCTGCTGGCTCTTCTCACTGATTTACGGGGCTCCGCTGAAAGGCTGTTCGAACTTGCTCAACTGCATCTTCTGAAATTGAAGGGCGACCTGTTCGCTTATTTGGGCACAAACACCCATCTTCCACAAATTTAGCATGCCATCTGACAATGGATTTCCTTTCAGGGGCTTCTTTTTCAAATTTCATGCGAAATGCACGCTGAACACGTGTCCACGATTCAGCCTTTGCAAATTGGAGGACGCAAAATGCCTTTTCTTGTTGAGACAATGCTATTACTGCACCTTGAAAGATAACACAAAAATCATTAGTAGAACCAAAAACTTGATTACACAAGCTTTAAAATGGCACCAGTTTCATTTTTCTACCTGGAATAGTTCATGATTTATACGCATTTGTAATATGCCCAAGACTTTTGAAACATCCTGTATAAATGCTAACTGCATTGGTTTTTGAGTTTAAGTAAATTTTTTTGCTGTACTTTTATAAATTTAATGACCTGGTTACCTTGGGTAATGCTAAGAGCTCATAAATTACTATTTAGAGTCAATATAAAACAAAATGTTATTAACATACATTGATAGGCTAAAACTTATAAAAAAGCTGCTTACGGAATATCTCTGTGTAGTATTCTTTTCATTTTTAAAGGCTTAGTCACTCTGGTACTCGCTACTCACTGGTCATGTCGAGGAACAGCTGTTTTTTGTTCCTCCGGGTTTGAGATTTTGTTAACATGATAATCAATTATCATTCCCAAAGCTCTTTCTGCTGAGTCATTTTATCACGGAAATGGCATTCAACTTCTGAATTTATGCTTTCAAAGGCATTCGATTAAATTCTTCACAACATTTTTTTAAAAAATAAAAAAACTAGATTACATTGGTCGCTGTGTGCGATGCGGCAATTTTAAATTCAGTTAGATTTTAGTTTGATTTTTACTCCTGAATTGAATTACGGTGCATTATCGGTTCTGTGCAAAGGAGTCATTTCATGAAATTTAATTTCTCTAATTTTTCAAAATTTACAATTATAAGATCTATGAAATTTATTTAAATTTTTTTTGCAAAAAATAAGTTATAATTTTCATCCCATTCCTGTGTTTCATTAATTGACGTCATTCCGTATGTAATAATTTAGCTTTGAAAAGCATATTCATTGAAGTTTATATACGGAATGACTTCATAAAAAATTGAAACTTATTAATGAAATAAATTTTTAGGCCCTATAATTGCAATTTTGAAAAATTGGAAAAATTAAAATTTCGTGAAATGACTCAATTGCAATTTATTTCAATTCCTGCGCGCATTTGTGAGGATTATCCCAGCGTCTGTTCGTGCATGTTCTCTGGGTACATCACTTGCAAGTATTGGAAGAAACTCTCTCGCAAGCTTGTGTAACCATTTTTCCGAAACAATGTTGTTTGAGTCAAATAGATCGAATTTGATTTCTGAACTCTAATCTGATTTCCTAATTGCGATTTCATTAAATTTACTCCTTATAGAAGATAATGATGTTGATTTTTGCTAGAAATGGCGAGTATCACTTGCTGTGACACTATCCTCATCTCTAACTAATATCTCTAAAAATTTACTGAGTTTTTGAGTATTTTCATCACTCAGCAGAAACACTTGTTAGTGGGAGTCATGCAGCATCGAAAATAGAAGGTATAGAAGGTTTTGAAGGAACAGTTTTGCCAGATCATGAACAGTCTCGGTCGTGACAACATTGGAATACATATATTGATTAAATACCTCGCACGATTTGCTTTCTGATGATAACACACGTAATTAATCTCCAACATTGAATCAAACTGCGAAATTTGTATATTGATCGGCTCTCTTTTGTTGATAATTTTATTGCATTGTAAACAAAAAATGGTCTTGAGCAATTATGTCGGTGCAAATCGATGCGTCGGTTTTACACTATACAAAGTTAAAATCGGTTCAATTCGATTTTTTGTTGATTGATTCGAATTTCGATGTAAATTCGGTGCATCGCACATGCCTACACATTGGCTTTGAAATAAATAGGAAGCAACTATTAGAAATCATATAAATATCGATATCAAAGAGTCAAGTTCAAGCGATACTTTCCAAACTGGGAAAATTATACAAAGGAGTTCCACAAGGCACACTGCTAAGATAATTACTATATATATTATATATATATA
>CABFPE010000154.1:1155594-1173250 GCA_900660155.1 Hofstenia miamia | reverse complement strand
ATATATATATATATATATATAAGAGAGTTACAAATGGAAACAAAACACAATCCCGACAGATTTAAAATCCAATTGAACTCAGTTCTACATTGCTTAATGTGAAATTACAATTTTTTATTTAAAATAAACATTGACACTCAAACTTTCATCATACAAAAATACTTCAAAATTTAAGATCTCAAACATGTCAACAAAATAAGCACCAAAAACAAGAAAACAATGAGAACAACAAAGTGAAAAGTTGCAAAACTACATTTCTTCCTTGAAAAAGGCTTACTGAATATAATATTTGAAATAAATTGAGAATGACTACAATTGGAAGAGTTTGAACAATCAAGTTTGCATTCATTAAGAAAATTTTTTAGTGGACTAAGATAGATTTTCAAAACATCCTGAGAAAGCTGTGATTTTTCATCTATAAATGAAGCAGATACAAATTGCGAATACGTTTTGATTATGGATACATTATCAATTTCAATTGTGTTAAGAATATAGTTAAAGATTTCAATTGTGAACGTTAAATATGGAGGATTTGGTGCCAACATTGGTGTGATTTCACAAATACCAATATAATGAGGAGAAAATTGTTTTTTGGCTGCATCAATCATTGCGATTACGTCACCTCCAAAAGTATGAGACTTTCGATAAGCATCAAATGTACCAGTATTAAGTATTACAGTATCTATATGCCTTTCTTGGTATCTTCTGATGGTTTCCGTAAATTCATTAACAGAATTATAAGGATAGCTATGTATTGCTGCATTTTTGCAATCAAGTCGTTTTGACTGTAATTTTGACAGTGAGTGATCGCTAATGATCAGTGTATTACAATTGTCTTTGACATGTTTAATTATTTTATGGGGTTTCTTGTCAGAATATGTAGTCAGATTTAAACTGATTTCACAAAGTTTGTCAATGACTGTAAATATTTGAGTAATATCTTCTTGATTTAAATTTGAAATTTCAATCTTTTCAAAAGATTCATTCAAATTGTGCAAGTAAGTTCGGAAAGAACATAGAATTGATTCATTCTCTTGTAAATCTAAACACGTTATATGAAAAACATCAGAGAACATAAAAGTGAACAATAAAACTTTTCTTATTGTAACATCATAAAATTACTAGTCATTAAAAAAATTAACGATTAACTATACATTGGTTATATTTGAAAACGCACTTTTAATCCTTATCATACAAAGGAGACGATCATTTTGATTACGTTCCCTACCCCTATTATATAATTCTCAAAAAACGGAAATACTGTATGTGTCATGCTGGATATTAACTTTTGCTCTTCAATATGATGAAAAATTAGATTGTAATAATATTCATATGTGTACGTTTTTGAGTGTTGTAAAATTGTTACTTTGAGTTTAAAACCCTTAGAAAAAGATCATGAAACTAGTTTGTATATAATACGACATGCATAATGTGCAAGAACATAACAGAAACATCGTGTTTGGAAATATTTAATTATCACTATTTCACATTAAATCAAATGTTCTATGCGCAATATGGTGTCCCATATTGATTATAAGATTCAGTAGTCAGTGCACAGAATCTTTACTATTCCATTTTTTCTGCAAATCGAATAGTTGCATGATTCACATATCAAGTTAGAAAAAAGTTAATTTACCAGCACGTTTGCCCTCTTGAATGCCTTTACTGGAGCTTTGTCTATAACGTAAGATCTCAACTGCACGAATATTTGGATAGCATCTATAATGGGCTAAATTCTCCACTGTGTTTGAGAAAAGGCCAAATTGTCAATAAATTCGAAGCATCATTTTCTCTTTGATCAATTTATTAGCTAGACTCAACAGAAATGTGCGCCTTATAGTGCATGTATTATTATTTTATTTTTTCTGTTGGATGATGAATGTCGAAGATGATTTGCACTTTTTATGCAGGACGCCTACCAGAGACTTCATAGAATCATAAAAGAACTGTATATCACTTTTACCACTTTCACAGAGGTCGAGTGGCGCATCGAAAATAATAAGCTTTGAAATTGCGCTTGGCTTGATAGGTCTGTAGAGTGATTTTGTTATCAGAATCATCCAATGCAAACTTTGAAATGTAAATTTATACGTTAGAAAATAAACCAGGATTGGTTAATGTAGATTAATTATCGGGCATGAAGAGTGTTTATTTGCGACGTCACAATTTTGATGGTGCTATGCAATTTATAAAGGTAGCAAACTACCTTTGTATCTTAAGGGTAAAAATATATTATTAAAAGAAGAAAATTTTTTTCGAAATTTTATAATATTAAATATTTCGACTGTGGAAATTCATAAAAAAATTTGCAGAAAAAATCAAAGGTCAAATATTATATATGGTATGCAAAAAATTTTTTTTCAATTGTCTTTGCCCAAAAGAATTTATGAAACTAAACCGTATTGGTTTCTAAGAAATTTCGCTGTCTCTAGTAGTGTAATCTTCCTTACCTATATGATCCAAAGATTTGTTTACTACTTCCAATGCTGTAATTATTACTGTTGCTACTTTGAAATTATGCAACTTCAATACTTGACAAGTTAATTTTGCTGTGGTCACATCAATTTATCCTTAGCACTAAGAATTCTATTCCTGTTGTCACTCTTAGCCTTAATAATCTTGAATGTATGCATGTTAAAATCATATAACACCTTGTATTAGATTATGTTAGGGAAGGGTGTAAAATATAAATATATTTTCTACCCCTCCTAAGATTTGAAGAGGGACGAAAAATGATAGGTAAAATGGAAATTGTGATATCAGACATGTTAAAAACCCCTGTACATAATGCTTGAAATATTGAAGTTCCATAAATGTGCAAAATCACCTAAGTTGATATGATTATTAAAATATAATAGATGCTTACTTGATAAAATTTTAATGAAATGTAATAACCTATCAGTAAGAACGTAAGAAATATTATTCACAATGATTTTCGGTTTTGAATTGACATACATTTACATAGATTATTTACATTATATACAAAACAGTACTACAAGATGCCCAAAAAGAATGCTTAGGATTCTAAATATATAAAACTTTTAAACAATAACAGGTAGAATTCCTGACAGCAAAAATTCTAAATTTCCTTTTGAGTTACATACTTCAATTTCAATAGTTCTAATCTTATATATAAAGGGCAAAATGTGTGTGTTTGTCCGGTAATAACTCTTTTAGACCTAGGTACCAATATCATATATTTTTGTAACCTCATGACCTCCTAAAGGTTTTAGGCACATTTAATCAATGACTGAATTAGTGAACTAATTATTGACTTAAATGTTCCCATACTTCATTTCTTTATATAAGCGGTATTTCATAGTTCCTCTTATTGTTTAACAGCTTTCTAGTTTTACAGCTGTTTTAAGGAGAATTTCCCTGTTTGTACAGGTAGCTTAGGGAAAATTTAGAATTTTAGAATTTTCTGCTTTTTGAATGGATTTCCCGAGTGAAGCACGGATCAAACAGCTAGTTTATATTAATAATTCATTTATTGATGTTATTTTTAACAGAGAATAGCAATTGTTGAAGAAGTGATAAAATATGGATTCATTAATAAAGTAAAAAGAATAATAAAAACAGCAAAGGATTTCAGAGTTAGTGAAGTAACAATGTAAGAAATGAAAGGAAAATGGTGGTGTCAAAACTAGAATAAAGGCCATTTGGACGGGAAATACGTACTAAGAAGTTGTGTAATACTGAACATATGAGAGAAACAATTGAATGTAATCCAAATTAAAGATAAGAAAGAAGCTACAATAAAAAAAATCATCAGTAGAAACAATCCTCTTAGCTACAGATTTGAAATTGTTTTCATATAGATCAAGGGCGGAATTGCCGTGATACTATTTACATTTCCTATGGTCTCATTGGCGACAGATTGTAATCTATAAATTTTTTCTTTGGGCCTATGTTAAAGAACAACCGTTTTATGTTAAGCTATCCACTATAACAGATAAAAGCAGCTGTTTGAGAAATTGCCAACTCTTTAAGAATGATTATATTACATGCCGTTTTTAATAACTTTTCTACTTCACTTAATGAATGTATCACATCCGAAAATGGATATTTTGAATTAACATTGTAATATAATTCAAATATTTTTGCTTTTTGTAATTCATATTTCATCATTATATTTGCTATAATTAAATATCTATGGCAATTTAAAGTCCCATTGTATTTGGAGCCATATCATAATTGTGATATGCTAGACTTAACCTGAATCCTGGTTACAGAAAAACCCGCATTATTGATAGTTACATTCAAATATTCCACACGACTTTCATTCTAAGGAAAGTTATTCTAAAACTTCTAAATATTACTACTAATCAAAGGATGAAAGAGATAGATTGCATTCGAAGGAATAACAAACACACACATAGCAGTGTGTATGTGTGTGCTGACCATGATATTTAAAAGCCTAAAAATGTTAGATAAGTACAAAATTGATATATTCAGAAAATTCGCAATATGTGTAAGAAATATGGCAGTAGTGGCTAGACAATTACCATCTTGTACATTTATTCAAGTCTTTCATGTTTTTATCATGAGTCACTTTAACTACACAAATATAATATTTACTGATTTGAACAGTGTATTTTATAAAAATCGTGACTTACAATCAATTGTGATGGCCCAAAAAAACTTTTCTAAAAATTAAGCGTTATATTTTTAGGCCCGTTCTCTTTCTAAAACAACTTAATATAAACATTCTTCAAACTTATAAAAAACCTCCCTCCTTAAAAAAAGATTACAACTCTGTGATTGACTCAACAAACAGAAATCAAGATCAATCTTTTTACATCTGTAAGTATAAAGAAAAATTTTTAAAAAAATCCTTCCTTAATGTTTATCAATCAAACAGGAATTCACTATTTAAAGAAAAAATTGCAATAATTTAAAAATGCATGTAAAATTTTTCATTAAAATATTTCTAGTAAATCATGGCTAGGATTGAAATTTTACAATAACGACCATATGAAATATAAAAATCGAAATAAACTGAAATATTTATTTTATGTAATAATAATACTGCATAGGTATTTTGGTGATTTAATGACACCACATAGGTAAATTTGCAGCTACATAATTGTAAACAATAATCTGAATTTCTTGTTATATATTACTGAATTACTTATAATTTTGTTCATTTTTATTGTGTATAAAAAATTCCCACATAATTTTGATACTTTGAAACAGATTGTGACAAATAAAATGAATAAGTAAGAGGGTATGTACAGGGGGGTTACTCTAATTCCTTATTGAAAATTGCATTGTTTCTTCACATCTCATATTCAGAAGGTAGACCTGCATATTTACCAAATTTTTGAAATATCACCCCTTCCTAATGATGTAAAACCAATTAATTTTTACATACTCAATTATCTCCACAAGCTACGTTATATAGTTTTTTCAGATTTATTGCCTTTCAGTGTTGGTTTCAATAATAATTTGTTGCTTTCCTGTTGCATTATAACATTCGTATTGCTACAGCATTCTTCCATTGCTCTTTGCCAATTATTCAATAGAGTAATGCTGAAGAATTATACTTGCAATAGCTTATGCAAAGCTATTGTCTCAAAAAAGTTCTATCTGAAAATATAACCTTAATATTACGCAAACAAGAAAAAAAAGATTAGTGATTTGGATATTTCCGCTTGGATAACGCAGATCAAATAAATTGGTTACAAAGCTTCATACCACTGTATTTGGAACCTGATGTATTTGTGATCTATTACGAGATTCAGGATGAAGATGAAAAAACTGCAAAAATGTTTAACAAAGTTGTGCAAAATCTTTTTCATGCATGCAATAGTCTGAAGAAGCAATTTAGAATGCCTGGAGCTGGCTGTAAATATATATTCGGCAGATACTTAAGTATTACTGCATTTTAATGGCCATGGGTCGGTAATTAACTATATTTTAACATTTGTTTGATTTACTTACAAGAAAGTCAGTTATCAGTTGGATAATTGGAGTGCGTTAATTGTTGGGTAATTATCACAAAATTTGATGTCATTTATGGAATTAATTTTGTGAGGAAATAAAGCCATTTGAATTCAATTAAATAGCTATCAATTGTGGAAGATCTAAAATTTATGATACTAAATTTAATGGATTTCTTGATGGAAAAAATGAATTGGAAATTGTCATTACGTGAAACATTAAAAAAGATGTTCAAAGAAATTAGTTTTGTCTGCAGACACTCGTTGAAAAAAAACATTGAATACCATGAATTATTAAAATCATGTTCTGGATAATGGGCTAGTTAAGTAAATACTACAAGATTTTCTAAATACCACCAGCCTTGGAAGAAACTGTTATATTTGTATACAACAAATAACATGTAAAGGAATTGTTTCTGGCGTTGTGATATTAGCTGTTTTAACGGCCTAGATTGTTCTTACAATTAGGAATGCAAGTGAAAATATAAGTGCGTCAAACAAATTAGCAGTAGTGCTGTATATCAGAGTTGAAAATGTGTTGGGCTATCCATGCGGTGGACTGAATTTGGACCGAAATAGTACGGGCGAAAATGGAATTGCCATTACTGTGTTAAAAATTGTGCACGCTTTTTTCCTTCTTAAAATAATTTGTATATTTATAATATCCTAGTTTAAAAGTTTTATGTTTTCTTTAAAACATTACATAATATTAAAATTGTTAACATTTTAAAGGAAATTTTTCTAGTTCTGACTGACATCAAATACATAAAAGAGAAGTGAATCGGGAAAACCTATATTAGATTGAAATTATATGCATAAAAATATTTGGGGATGAACTGGTATCCATTCGTTTTTGTAGAATGGTCTACACTTTAATGTACTGGGCTTGGAACTTTTTAAGTGTATTTAGCCTTTTTCCATTTTATTCTGTACATGCAGTCCCTAAGAATATTAAGAAAAAAATTAAATCAGATATGAGAACTATTTGAGAGAATTTATTATTTTCTACAACAATATTATAGAAAACATGTATGTAATAATTATAATAATTTTGTAATACTTTACTATATGAATCGTGTTATATTTTCTGCAAAATTGTATTATTTGAGATGTATTTTTAGTTGTTTCCAAATATATAATTTGAAAATATTTTTAAATAAAAGTTCGTTCCCAATTACCTCATAAAGTTTAAATTACTTTATACTGTTTTTAAATAAAAATAAATTTTATTATAATCACATTGATTATTATGATAGTGCAACCAATAGTTAAATGGTAAGTTAACAAATGGCAGTGAGAGTAAGTAACAAGATACAATTGACACAGTATTACAGCACAATGGTACTCCAAAGGAAAGTACGACGACTACTCAATTTCAATAAAACCCTACTATTTGGCTTCAAGTAGTGTATCAAAGTCTCAAGCTCTTCAAAACGGATTTGATTCCTTAACTGTAAACTCGAAGTAAAAGGAAAACTCTATCACATCTTTCATGTGCTGCGATGCATTATGAAACTGATAGTAGTGCAATCGTACTGATCACGTCAAATTTTTTGGCCACTGAAGGAATTTATTATTTGTAAATGATTTCATGGTTCAAAATATAATTGGAAAATTATGCATAAGAGTGTTCGCAAAACAATTGCATCATTGGAAAATAAAGACTTTAATACATTACTATTTACTAAGAAAAACACTAAATCTTAATTGGTTCTCTCCATTCATCTTCCTTTTGCAGGCTTTCCTTCCCCTTTTTGTTTTCTCACTGAGCTCCTGCACCTAATGCTGTTTCAATTTTATCAATTGACTGTCAACTATCAATTCTATTTTTTGCAAATTATAAGCTAAATTGCATAAATTGAAAAATCTTTACACCAAGACGTCAATGTAAAGACACTTGAAACTTTTCAATTCGAAATAATACGTCAAACCCAGGCAAGTTAAAATATTTTTCCTGCTCTTTCCACATTCCGTAAATGACATTCTAATACAACGAAAAAATATAAAGCTCTCTTCTGCTGTTTTAATATTGACGACGATTTCACGATGCATATTACATTGCAAAAGAATGTATATAATTCCAAATAAAATAAGGCCTCTGTTTGTCAATAAAGCACAAAATTATAACAATTATTTGATCAAACAACATTGAAATTATTGCAAATAAGTCAAAATAATTACTAAACTGGATTAAACTACTATTGGTCATATTTTAAGTTAAACATCTATTAGATTTTTAAAATCACAGTGGGGAACGTTAATGATCAAAATCGTGTCGAGCCAATTAATGTGGCCTTATATCACAGAAAAAATAGACTATTGTTGTATAAATAAGATTTAACTAGAATATATAAATATTTATTTATGAAAAATATTTTTATATAATTTTTTTTAAAAAAGCTGTCTTTTGCGATTGAATTAACACATTTAAATTACATGCATAAAAACATGCATCAACAAGATGCTACAAACTTACATTTTCTTTTTAACTTCTTGGATCAGCTTGATTGCAATGCACCAAATACCAAAGCCCATAATATTCTCTGTATACATGTAAATAGGAAAACGTAATGTGAGCGAGACAGACCATGGCTCTCCATTCAATGCACCCACATTCGTTTTTAAGAACCAAGCACAAAAACAATGCAATGCTAGCTTATTAATGACTGTAGTTCCTTGTACAGAGTATAATGAATACATATTCAATAAACTGTGTGTAATGTACATAAAAACAATTGAATTTTATGCACCCTAGTAAACTAAGCGAATTACATGTTCCTGAAAAAATAACATTGCCCCTCCTTCAACATTTTACAATTTTACAAATGTACAAGTACAGGTAGAGTACATGACGAAATATTTCTAGCATTGAATTGTACAACCCAAAGATCGTGTATCCAATAGTCATGCAATGCTTATAAAAGACAAATTTAAAGTTTTCCTGCAATATTATTGCTATTTGATGCTAAGTATGTTTATTTTATTTTAAACGTAGTTGAAATATACACTTAATCAATTGAATTTCACTTTATAAAGAAAATGCATAAGAATTAATAAGAAGAAAATCATGACAAATTTGGTGAAAAAAAATTATGTAAAAAACCTATACACAGTGTGCCAGAATAGCCATTTTTTTGTCAAAAATTATTTAATCTGAAAATATACCGTCAAAAGTCACCAAGATGTAGGATTCGCACAATTTTGATGTGCTACAAACAATGGTGTTCTGGGTTATTCTGTGATAAGTAATCTTGATGCCATAAATAGGCTTTCAAAAATTTAAATTTTTAAAAATTCATTACAAATTAGCACTGAATTGTAACATTAGCTTAGCACTTATCAGTACAGTATTGTTTATATACTTTATCAGTAAATGTGTAACATTCTGTAACAGTAAATTAAAATCAACATTGTATTTAAAAACAAATTACAAACTGCAACAAAAACATAACTCTGTTTTAACTTATTGTCTATGCGACGGGCAAATAGCCTTTTCATACATTTGGCACCTTTTTCGACAGAACTTGCTGCAACTCCAAAATCTGGAAACATTTGAAATTCACTGTTGACGGGGGACTGCATTCTTAGTTATAAACCCATAGTTTATCATGCTTTCCTTGACAGTTCACGGAAACTTCTTGGAGCTTCTATTGATCACCTTTTGTTTTCCGAGGAGGTAGATAAGTTTCTAACAAATATTTTTCGAGATAGATTCGAATGTGACTTCTTGTACAATAAGAATGCATTGTTGACAGCAATGTTGATTAAATTGAAAAACAGCAGCGGGCAACATTTTCTTTTGCAGGTAAACTCTTCAACGTTTTCGTCCATCATATCCACTCCACCCTTCTTATCATTATAGACTAAAATAATCAATGGTTTTCTATCAGTTGTTGATTCTGCTGTTTCTTTTCCACAATTCGAAGAATTAAAAAGTACTACGTTTTTGTTAGCTTTAAACCAATAATTGACAAGACTAATTTTATGCGCATGATCAAATAGAATAGAATAGAATAGAGTTTCTTACTAAGTGTAGTACATTGGCATAATTAAAACATCAACAAACGCTGCTAATACTACACTTAATGCCTCAATAATAACAAATAAAAGCATACTACTAAACTGGGGTAATTTTGTCCCAAAAAGGCGGGATTTCTCATCAATTTTTGCACATTGTTCCCCTTAACGTGAGACCATTTTGCAAAAGCTCTACAAGCTAGATCATGGGACGTAAAAAGTAATTAGTTACAACATCTCTACCAGAATTAAAAAAGGGAATGCATAGTTCCATAACTACGCCTTTCCCAAATTCCTATGAGTTTCACGTCCAGTTATTCCAGATTAAATCTTCCCATTCAACGCAAAACCATTTTTTGCGTCACAGCACCAGAAAATTTCAATTGCATACTTCTTTGGTTTACTGCGTAGGTATGTTCTAACTCTAGTATTTTCGTATGGTAGCCTACTAGTTGCTCATCAACTGTTAAATATTCTGAAGGTTTTGTATAAAGTTCGTAGATGAGAGTTGAACAAATTCCAGAGTTGTGAAATGGGGTACGATTAGGGGCTTCATAACTCATTGAAGGATGTGTCAATTGTTTAAAATCATCATCTTCCGACTCTATATCACTG
Source organism: Hofstenia miamia (assembly GCA_900660155.1). Classification (NCBI taxonomy): domain Eukaryota; kingdom Metazoa; phylum Xenacoelomorpha; order Acoela; family Hofsteniidae; genus Hofstenia; species Hofstenia miamia. The sequence goes on along the minus strand of CABFPE010000154.1, from coordinate 1,162,673 downwards.
GCTTCAACAGCTATTTCAATATCTCAATCATCATCAATGTTGTCATCCAATGTATGGTCTTGCAAAATTTGATCTGGTAATGGACCATAGCCCTCATCAGTTTCCATGTCTAAATCATGGTTGGCTGGTTGGCTGAGATAAGCGTTTGGCATCTCAGGCAGAAAGGACATACTAAACTAGATTAGAGATGTAACAAAATGTTACACATGTACGGCTATGTATTTTTTCCAAATGAAAGGGAGCTTTGTTTGCAATAGCGGCAAAATTAACCAAGGAGAAGAGATTTACCAATAGCACAATTACACTGAGTATTGTGTAGTTTATAGAGGTGGTACGGTTTTAGCCAATAGTTTGTTATATAATGTTACAAAATGTTACACATATAAAGGGCCCAAGGGAAAAACCAGAGTTGTAGGATTTCGGCATTCTGAGAAAAACGAAAAATAAAGTTTGAAGACTCACAGTGTCAATTGAATATCATTTAGGTTGTTTGTACCACTTTTTAATGTAAATATAATCACTTATGATTGCAAAGAATAAAAATTGCATAACTGATACTTATATTTTAGATGAAAAATTCGAAAAGAAAAAAATCTTGTTGAAAATTGACATGTCTTGTTTTTCCCTTTGAAGATTATTTTGTCAGATTTGTGTTTCTCTCCTTATCATAAGAACACATGAAATGAGATAAAACCAATAAACTTCAAGGCTATTAGTGTATTATTTACATTTTAAGTATTTAAGGGTGATTAATTAAGTTCACAGGGAAAATCGATTCAACCAAGTGACCATTGAACAGTAAGAATGCAAAGTAATCATCATTGTCTCCACCAATAGAAACTCCAAAAAGCAAGTAATCAGTTTCATGAATATTTATTTCCCTTAATACATAAAAACTAGTCATTGAATTCTTGGTCATCGGTATCAGAGTCACCCTGTTTATCTGTTGAATGAGGCAAGNAATTGTCGGCGATAATAAACGTCATTTGTAGAGATGTTTGGGCAACTCAGGTTCTTTGAGAAATCAAATGCAAGAGCAGCATATGTTTGGTCTCCTCGAGCACGTTGCTTTGCCAGACTTTTTCTGTCATAGAAAACCTGAGCTTTACGTACATGGAGTTCCTTGTTCCTCATAAGGTTAGCCATATCTTCAGTGGACTTGAAAGGCGCAGGTCAACATTAAAGCCGTCACAAGATGAACAAGTATCTTTTCGAGGATATCCAAATCCTATATTGAAGCGTTCTGTGAAAATTTTCCTGTAGCTTTCAAGGCTGCATTTGTTGTCTGGATAAAGCTCTAGGAACATGTCATGCATTTTTCTAACATTAAGATCCTCACTTAGATACAATCTTCTTGTGTCATTCATACTGTAATGACTCTTTCGTCCTTGAAAGGAGCATATGTGATCAATAATCTTCTGGATATAGTCATCACTGAAGGCATGTGGTCGATTTAAATGTTTACCTCTCTTATCAGCTGGTGCAAAACCTGTTGTTGCCACAGATTTCCTTATCCTTTCAATTCGAGACTTTGTGACACGAAAAATTGCAAGAAAAGCATTGAAACAAACAGGAATACTCAGCTTTATCATCCCGAACTACTTTTACACAATAAGTGTAAACATAGTCATGCAAGTTAGCTGAAGCTTCTTCATTTCTTGGCCTTCTTTGTTTTACATGTTCAATGGTGAGCAGGGTAGCAAGCATACTGTCTTGTTCATCTTTTGTTTTGAATGCATTGAACTTGTCAATAAGCAACTTTCTCTCTTCACTGGTTGTTTTCTCAAAACATTTTAATCTTTTGCACATACAAGCAGGACCTGTTGTGTGACTTGAAAGGCGCAGGTCACGATCACGTTCTTTCTTCCTTCCTAATTTTTGTCTTTTTTAGGATTGTCAGTCAATTCAGGATGCCTATCTCTGTCCTCCATCTTGCCTTAATGTTGTGATAATGTGACCAAATACTGCCTTCTGATTGGTTTCAAGGGAGATAATCGGACAATTTTTGGTGACATGTCTGTTTTTTTCCCTTTGAGCAGACTGACATCTCCTGTTTCTCCATTGTTGCCTATATTTTTATCTCTGTATATTAACAGACTACACTGGTTTTTCCCGAACAAAGCTATGTAGTATGAAAGCTTATACCCAGAAGCTTGCTCATGAAAGATAGCTCTTTTATTAATGAAAACTGACATCTCTCGTTTTTCCATTGGGCCCTTCATATACTGATAAGGGTTAAATAAACGATATTACACGTGATTTAGTAATTTAGGTCACTGTCTGGATAATTTAGGTATGCTATTTCTGTGGGTGACATTGATTTCCCATTTTTATATTCTTTATACGCTGTAGTTACTATAGATAGTATTATTGCATTGATGCAAATTCCTTCAAAGGAAGTTTGTTTTCCAACAAAGATACGATTAAATTCCTATCACTTTCTTCCAAAGTTGATCTTTGCTTACGCAGACACATATAAACAATGCATTGACTGTTTATGGGATGTTGCGAGTAATTCTAAAAACTATAATTCCATTTTGCAAATTTCATGTGATATGAATAATAGTTCGCTATTAATTTTGAACCATAATTCTTAACACATAATGTGAAATGCCAATTAATCGTACAAAATAGTGGTTCTTCACTTCTGCCTGTGTCGAAGTGCACACGGGTAAAACCGAATACGCACAGGTAATACGTGCATCCACACATCACTAAGACCCGCATAAACTTTGATTATTGTAAGTTTGATATTCAAAATTTAAGTACAAATAACTAATATGTATTGAAAATTACAAATGACCACTATCTAAGGCATCCCTTAGAAATGGGATTTTCAAATTAAAAAATCTTTGGTAAAATAATATTTCAATTGTTCTGTGTAAATCCATTACAATAAAAAATTTTTAAAAAAATAATTTTGAACGCCGCAATTAACTTTGTTCATTTGGAACAGACAAATTGCCTTCAATAGGCCATTTGTAGCAGCTAAGCTGATTATCACTGCTTTACTAATCTTTTAAATTCTTTATTATTCAAGCTTTCTAATCCAGATTACTTGATATCAAAATTATGGTTAAAACTCGAGCAAATATTTGACTATGTCATAGTTTTGACAAATTTTTCTGCTGTTTATTGAAGCTTTATATTTAAATAAATGGAATTGATCATATTGTGGCATCAGCAACTCAGATTCCCTCAATCAAACTTAAATTTCTCTAGTCGTCTTCAACTGAACATGGAATCAAGGTTCATTCACAATTTAGTTAATAAAGCAATTCTGATTGGACAATGAATGGTCATGCTTCGTGATGTGTAATTTAAATTTTCAATTTGTAAACATTTTTGTTATTCCCACCTTGACTGGTTATTTATGTTATTTGTTAAATATGTATAAATAGGCCCAAACGCAAAACCATCGCATTTGGTTAATAAAAATTTAGTTTTATTTCATTTTGGCTTGAAACTATATCACTTTAATTCTTAAATTTTCTTGTAGATGAATATGTCACATTAGATTCACAAGCAAGGAGGGGAATTCGGTTAACGTAACTAATGCAGCAGAGTAAACTGGGTTGCTCTAACTGGTAATTCGATTGTTTCTGCTTAAGTGATTTAAATTCATTCTTTATTGCCAGGTAACAGTTAAATATTTCTCCAGTGGATGCTGTGTTAGTTCCCACGGAGCTGAAAGGTTGGAAAATTTATGCTGTTGAATTTTTGCAATTTTAACAAAAGAATTCGTAATACATACAATATTCTTAATTGATCGTTAAAGACAATGGCAATGGATAATTCCAAAGAAAGCATTACTAATCCGTTGGATGAACTTATTGAAATACTAGAAAAAGTATATCAGAAAAAATCGGCAATGAAAGTGGATGACCTAAAGTATATGCAATCTCTAATATCAAAATGCAAATCAAATATTATAAATGAAATTATGTCAAAACCGAGATATACAGAATCTTCATATGCTTCTATTACCGCTCAGAAAATTCCTGAACAAACAAAAACCATTAAGCGACCAATGAAAACAATTACTGTAAGTCTTCCAGAAAAAACATCAATTTCTAAGGAAAAACTTTCATGGTTTGAACAAAGACTTTCAACCCAACCATTTATGTCAGGAATTCCGCGCGGAATTAATCTTCATGTGTTTCGGTCCTTATAAAATTGTTGACAGAGAACATGGTTGCATTTAAATAGTTCTTTTGTTGGTGAAAAGCTCATCTTTTAAAAATAGGAACATGTGAATGCGTGAAGAAAAATAAATAGTGTTATTTCTTGATTAATATGTATTAAAATTGCATCAATTTATTGTTTTGTTTACTTCTGTAACTTATGTCTCTAGAATTGTTTAAAATCCATTCTCATAATACATTTATAAATGTTTCAACTAATTATAGCACTAATATAGGAAATAACTCTAAACATGAACATCACAAATTTTTACAGATTACATAATAAACAAAATGAATTCTATTTGCCAAGTATTCAGGTGTTAAATAATCTTAGGGCATTGAATGTCACGAAGTGTGCGACCTGTGGTGAAAAAACTTTAGATGGCAAAAAATGCTATTTTGATACTATCTCTGATCATGTAAATTCACAAATCTTTTAAAAATTAGAACTGATTGTGTGTAGTTTTGATTTTTTATAATAGAAAATTTAATAAAACACTAACTTAATGCAGCACAGTTAAACGGTGTCAAATTGTATTACTAGTACTTGCAATTAATATTTTTGGAAGTGACCGAATATCGTTTACCATGACTGTACAATTACGCGTCGCCCTAACTTGTTATTTAGAAGAATTAAATCAATGAATATTCATTCTGAAATAATTATGTATATAGTTCTCGTATTAATGTAAGTACAGTTACATGCGTATTTGTAGTTATAGTTGTATAACACAGATATGGAAATGAGCAAAAAAAACTTAGGCCTGAGGGTGCTAATTCCGTCGATTTTTATGATATTGTTTAAAATTTGTTTTTAAATTTTCGGTTTGCTACACCAATATTGAAATAAAAATTTCTAATAAAATCTGTTCACTGAAAAAATAATTAAGTTCGAAGAGTACAAGATAGCAATGTAAAATTTCAGTTATATTTTAAAATATTTCAACATATTGCTTATAAATTCTATAGCATTCATTGTCTATTTGATTTGCATTTACTGTTGATAAAATCCTTTTTTTGAAATTCGATAGCTCTCTCCGTTTGTTGTAGATAGGAGAATATAATATCAGTGAAAACAATGAAATTTTTACCGAAAGTATTAAATGAGATTCTAGTTGAAATCGGTTTATATCTGCAAATTTGACAGACAACATGTATCACCTCACTGACCTTTTAACTTGCGGTTAGTTGTTTACAGAGCAATTAAGTTTGACACACAAGTTTGACCGGGTATCACCCCCTTTATTCTCTGGTGTGTGTAGCGTTCAGACCTACAACTTTGTTCACAACCTTTACTTTAGATTTAATAAAAATTTTTAAAACTAATAGTTTGTAATTCGAAATTAGGGCGATCAAAATAATTTCGTTTAATTAAAAAAAGTCAATAACAATATGCAACTTTAATAGTTGATAACGTGGAGTTTATTGCGTACTCCATGTTTTTGCGTCTGCAGTCTGTCTACACAAGTAATTGTTTTCACCTCCTGCTTACGTCGTAAACTTTAATGAGCAAAGGTTTGTTTTCAGGGATTTCAAGATTAAAAGATTATAAACAAACATAACGTTAAATGCAATTTATAAACACTAAGGGTCGGAAAAATTAATTCTGATCTAAGACTCGGAAATTTTAACAATAGAACAGCGAGTAGCCTACTCCTTGTTATTAAATTTACATCTAATGTTTCAAATGTGAAAACTATGGAATATTAAAATAAAATTTCTACAAATAGCAAATTAAATAAGATTATCAACATAATTATTTTTGCTGATGATTAATGAAGCCAACAAAATGCTTAAAGATCATCTATTGTTAGTAGAATGTCCAAGTGTGTTCCCACTATCGACTTTTATTAGCAGATTTTAGTCGCAAAAGCAATTATTTTCGTTCACATTGGCGATTTTTTATCATTCGATTTCTTATCAGAAAACCTGGAGATGGAATAGCGTTCAGACTATCGATTTTTTATCAGATGATAAATTATCATGTTTTGATTGATAGTAAAAAAATAACATCTGTTTATTGATTGGTCTGTTTTGGAATGTAAAAAATTTTGAAGTTGAAATATTTCAACGACAATAATTTACGTTTTGGAAGTCTGTTCCCTACTTGAGAAGTAAGCAATTAGTTTCAAGTAGCTATTCGACTTATAGTTTTAGCAGTGGCGTAGCGTTTGGGTCAGTTGGGTAAGGTAGCACGCAAACGATACAACTTTTGTTGCTAGATTACCTAAATTTTGTGGTACATTCAAACTTGTATCGTTTGCGCGCAGATATAATTGGCTTGCCAACTAGTTGCCAACAGTTGTTTGATTCCGAGCTGAGACCCCTCCACATAAAACTTTTCAAGTTGGTAAACAACATAATCGCTTTGTTTGCGCGCATTCTTCAACAAATTTTTGTAAACCAGGAAAGCACATTGACCAACCCACAGTTCAATTTTAACCTTTCTACACACTTTGGATTGAATATTTAAAACGAAATGTGACATAAATTACCCAGAACAAACTTTACCTCAATGATTTGTAAATGTAGTTGGTATATTTTTAATAGCAGTTAAAAAATGTTGTAGTGACATTGCAATAATATATTGCATCTATTTTTTATAACACCATTTGGTCGTAACAATTAAACTGTTGTCAAATAGAGTTATTTAATATCGTTATATGCCCTTTAAAATAAAAGAATTCTCTTTAATGGAGCAAACCTTTTTTTGGAATTATATAAATAAATCTACCTTGTTATTTTATTGGCTCAGTTTAAAAAACCTTATGTCAGAGTATTAGTGTTAAAAAACATTACAGATTTTAATAATATTCGTTTTTGATAAGTATAAAGCAATGCATTACGCAATCGCCGAGGTTTAATATATATATATATATATATATATATATATAA
>CABFPE010000154.1:1122366-1146423 GCA_900660155.1 Hofstenia miamia | reverse complement strand
AATATATATATATATATATATATATATATATAATAGAAACTAACGAAAATTTACTTTCTTAAAAAGCAAAAGATTGATTAATGAGCTTCACATACGATCCAAGTGAATTTTATATTCCATTCAAAAGTCACAAATCAAAAATAATTAGAGAAACAATGAAAGATACTGTTTTAGATATTAATGAAACTCTGTAAGATTTAAAACTAGAATAACAACTGATAGTAATACAGAACTAATTAGATTTAGTAAATTTGTTTGCAATTTAATAACAACAGAAATCAAAAACTAAAAGTTACATTAAGAATGATTGGAATTTCATTAGTTGGTTAAAACCTCAAAGTTATCATAAAACTAACATCGACTCAAACTTGTAAATTTTGATATCATTACCTGTTTTTTGCAAATATCACTTCTGAATTGGAAATTAAAAGACTTAATTATTTTCGTGAACAATTTGAAATTTACTTATATCCAAGATTTAGAAGGCGTTAAATTTATAAGTAGAGCGATTAAAATTTTTTTTGAAATTAACTAAGAGGAAAAACAAATAAGGGCGGTGCAGTAGGTCAATCTGCAATACCACTTTATGTTACAATAGCTATTGTTTATTTAGAATTTTACTTATACCCTAGCAATACAAAAAAAATTGGTCTTGAATGGAAACAATATTTTATAAATATTTGGAAAAGATATTTGGATGATGGCGTTAACAAATTTCCAATTGAATTGACATCCGACAGTTCCATCAATTTTTAAACAACACAGATCCGACGAAAAATATAAAATTTGCAATGAATTTGAATATGCCAATAGAATTTCAAGACATTCTAATCACATTGAATCTTAAGCAAATTAACCAACAGTCATTGTTACGTTAAATTAATGTTAAATTTTTACTTAATTGCACATCCAAGACACACTAAAATGTATATACGTTATTGTCTAGGAAAAAAATTTACGACAAAATACAGGAACTAAAAAATCTCGTGAAGAAGTTTCAGTATTCAGTATACATTATAAATAAAAGTATTAGAAATACACTAACACAATGACCAGCAAACAAAGTTAAATTGAAAAATAAGTCAATATTGTAGTACCATACAATTAAAAGATAAAGTAAACACACAAGATCTACATTCAAAAATTGATTTCCACACTAAAAATAGCAATCAAGTAAAAGATATATTTAGCAAATCTATAGTACTACAATCTATTAAGCAAACGACATATTTAAGCAAAGAATTGTTTTTATATTGTTCAAAAATGCCAAGAAAAATTATACCAGGAAGAAAGCAATGAAATCTTGCAAATGGAGATTATGAAAGGAAATCTAGAATTGAAGGAAAATATGTAATGAAAAAAAAATGTTAAGTTTCGAATTAAAGAATATTTTACAAAAGTGTTGTATATATTATAAAATGTCGAGGATACTAAGAAATCTATGTAGAATAAACAAATAATTTAAAGAAAGATAGCTATTTATCAATTACACTAGTCTAATAATCCTCGCAACTAAATAATTGATTTTTTCGTTCCAAAGTAATATTTGGAATTGGGACTATTGTTGAATTGGGGCACCATTATTTTATTTCAGACGATAAATATGAGAGAATAGTATATGAATCGAAAAGGATACCATTAAAGAAAACTTACGGTTAAAACTAGCATTGGCCTCACTACTACTTTCGTAGGTTCCTAAAAGATATAAATTAATATAAATCCACGCAAACGATTATAAATGCAAAACACACTAATCAATAAGCTGAGGATTGCTGACAAGGAAAGCAATAGAGCTGTACGTCGCTTTGTTGGCAACTACATACCAGACTTGTCAACAAGCCTAAATTTCTAAGCTCGGCGCGTTATAATTTTGAGTAAGTTCGGCTCGGGTTGCAACACAGAATCTTTATATGAGGCTTATTTCAGCTCGATATTTTTTTAAAATATGGTGTCTCAGAATTATTTGAATAGCTCTTTCTATTATTTAATAAATATTTCTAAAATAAGATTATAAGAAAGGCATATTTAATGATAGAATAAGAACAATATGCATAATCAAATTAACAAGCAGTACTATACATTTGCTTTGCTTAAAAAAGGCTCGTTGTATATCCACTATCTACTAAAGCTCGGCTCGTTGACAAGTCTACTACATACCCTACGCCGCTACTGAAAAATCAAACCGGCGTCAATGGACGTGAACTAACTTCCGTTAACCATCTGGCGATCATAATTAAAAAAAATCATTTAATTTGACCTTAGTGACACAAATATCTGCATCTGGATTGACTTTAGATACACGAAAATCCAACATGTCTGTGGTACATTTAAAAATATGAATTTTTTCGAGATTGCAATTTTATGTATTCTTTAGAAAAATACAATTTTTGAATTTTTCACTTTGTTTATAAACACCAACGTCGCTGCCGAAAAAATATAAAGGCTCGAGAAAAAAACTAAAATTTGAATCAAATGATCAGAAGTCAATATTCAGGCATTCACATTTAGCTTTTTGTGGAAGATTTTAAAAACAATGACAGCAATTTCTACTTACAAGAAACTTTGTGCATTTTTCTAAAATACTGAATGGGAAAGAAAAAATGCATATAATTACAGTATGAAGGAGATATAGTTTATATTTATCAAATAATGCATTTCTTTTTGTTGTTCAAATTTTAAGTAAGCATATAAAATGTACATGTATAATATTAAACAGTAACAACTGATTAATTTTGTTCAAACATTTATATATCCTAAAAACATTTCCATAGATTTTATAGGAAAATTTGATCCAATTGAATTTGAAGTTTCTGCAATAGCATACGAAATTGCAGTTAACATATATACAGTTAGATCCTCTCATTGCTTTGGATGCAAAACTCCACTGAAACTAACTGATCCTTTAAAGAGTTACTTCCTTCAAAATATTGAGAAAGATTCCACATTTGAAATAAAAAAAATATTGTCAATGAAATATCAATTCTGTCAAATTCCAAATCAATGTGGAGTACTTTGTCAGGCGGGTCTGTCCACAAATAATTATTTCCAGATAATTTTAAAAGCATACTAAATTTTGGAAATTGATTGCTCAACGTCGAATTTATATATGAAATGTAAAATCTCGAAGGATTCAACAATCCTCGCAACTAAATAATTGATTTTTTCGTTCCAAAGTAATATTTGGAATTGAGGCTATTGTTGAATTCGGGCACCATTATTTTATTTCAGAAAATATACTGCATGTTAAATAAGTCTAGAAAAAGCAAAAATGAGGAATATCAGCAGTCCTTAGTGGGGATTTATTTTAATCTAAGCGGGAATTTCACTTGACATCTGTTGGAACTTTTTCCACTTAAATTATAAAGGATGCAAAAAATTAAACATGCATATTTTGTTCTTAAGAAAGGAATATTTTCAACTTATTGACAGCTTAAATATCAATTGCCATTTCCAATCTATTGTCATTAAAAAAATAAACCAATCCATGTAAATTTTCATCGGAATTTTGTGATAATTTCCAGATAAATTCAACGCTATTTCTCTGTGCATAAAATATAAATATGCTATCAAAATTACAACCCATGAACCTTAATTTGATTTTTCTAAAATTTTTATTCATTGTAAGTTTAGATTTCAATTATTTAATCATAAACTTTTTCTAATGCATGAATTCAATAATCATATTTACATATAGTGCATAATTTCTTTCCTACATGTGAAAACACTGAAAAAAGTATTAATAACTATCTTTAACTGCCTTCATCATAATGATTAAGGACCATGTATAGCGAAAAAATGAGGTCGTAGGCAACTGCACATGTATATTTCATAATTATTCCTGAATTTATACGAATCGTGAAAATTCTCTTCCAACTTTCGATAGTAATAATATGCTAATCTGAAATTTTAATACAATTTATACTAATATATATTTTCAGCTGTGTCAAAACACATTATAAAAGGCGTTAATCATATTATTTGATATAAAGCATTTTTTCTTTAATTTTTCCAACAATTTAGAAAATTGAGTACCACTTAGCTAAGATTTCATATATCAAATTCCCACCTTCAGACAATCTGGCTTTAATTTCTTCTGCATCAAGAAGTTGTTTCAAAAAGTGTCTTTGCTCACGATTATTCAGAGCATCACAAAAAGTAAGATATGTTTCATCTGGTTGACGTTCAAGCCACTTTAATAGTGCTGCATTCTTATCACATAATAACTGATTTCCTTCAATCTCATCTCTTTCATTTTTATCCATTACACCCTCAGAATAAATATAAGATACGAGAGTCTTTGCATTCATGTTGCGAAGGAGATCATCATAAGCTGCTGTCAACTTCTTTGAATGTTCTTGGTGCATTGCTAAAATCAACTAAGATTGTTAATTATATTATATATATATATATATATATTCAGGGAGCAAATTAATAAGGAAAGCGCATTTTTTCATAATATTTCTTCCTAACCGAAACACAATGGGCACACAAAGGCTATTTATCATATAGAAAAACGTTTATTATCAAGTTCAATCCTTCAGCAATCATAATATATAAATGAGAGTTTAAAAACTCAGATTTCTGATAATTTATGATGAATTTATAAGAAAAAATCCATTTTATAATTGAATTTTATAAATGTATATAAATAAAAAATATTGTAAATGTTTTCAATATTTCGTGATTTTCCCTTTATTTCTAATGACATTTTCGATTCTCCGCGGCATTGAGTCGACTAAATTCTCCACAACGGTCTTAATGGATGCATCCCTCGCCCACAATCTTAACAATTTTCCGATGAGTTCCGGTTTTGTGGTGCACGTTTCAGGAGCCAATTTCTGTTTCAAGATTCCCCACAAATTCTCAATCGCATTAAGGTCTAGGCTATTCCCGGGCCATTGGATGAGGTTAATATTATTATTTTGAGAAAATGGAGTGACAATTTTCGCCGTATGGGCTGGGGCGTTGTCTTGTTTGAAAATAAAATTGGATCCACGATACCATTGGTTGGCTTGCGGGATCATTTATTCACGTAAAACTTCCAAATACTGCTCTTTCCGCATATTCTCTTTACAAATATACAGTGCCAGGGAACGGCATGCAACCGTAAATTATAACTTTCTGTGGATGCCAGACGGCTGGAACAGATGGCATTGGACTGTTAGGCGTTTGCCATATTTTTCACTGCTTTGCCGAATGGTACTCAAACTTGGACTCATCTGAGAAAATAACGTAGAATTTAGAAAAAATGAGCTAAATCATATTTAATTGAAATAACTTACTGTTCTCCACTGCTCAACTGTCCAGTTTTTGTAGCGGTTGCAAATTCCAAGCGTTTCTTCATCATTTCTTTTGTTAGCGGCGGTTTTTATTGATTAGAATCGGAATTTGGATAATTGTTTACTGTTTTAAATCTCTCTTTCTACCCATAAAAAAGCTTGACAGAATCGATATTTATGGCTGTCTAATAACGCTAATTGTAATTTCCTACAATGGAATTGTCCTTATATATTGTAATTAATAAACATTGTGTACTTCTACCTGATTGGTTATGTTTTTTTTAATGCTTTTAGACATACACGTACGTGTACTTTTACTTTATTGGTTCCTAACAATATATATCTATATATACATGTACAGTACGCACGATTGCTCACGATATATTGTGTACAACATATCACTGAATCACGTGATGCATTATGGAGGAATTTTATTCATTACACAGAGTAGTAGTTCATCATGTGAAAAATATAGGAAAATACTACACTGTCCTTAATAATTTGCTTCCTAATGTATATATATATATATGATTTTCATAAAATCTGATTTATCCAAACAGATTTACAATTACAAATCGGTTTGCTTATTATCAGGCCCGTGGCTTGCATTTGAAGTTTAGGGGGGCATGGCTCCGCAAAGTTCAATAAATTAATCATAGTTTTACTTTTATGAGATAGTTTCACCCTTTTTCAATGAATTTTTTAATAGAAGTGCATTAGTATGATGTATGTTTCAACTAAAAGATATTCACTCTAATTTAGTTACAGAATATTAGAATTGATACAATGGAGTTTTGTATTCAGGATGCCAATAGGAAGGGGTGCACAGTGGCTCAACAGGGAGGGCCATGCCCCCCTGGCCCTCCCCTAGCCACGGCCCTGCTTATTATACAGAATGAAACAAAGGATAATAGCTATACTTGAAAAGAAATGCAAAAGAATTGCTAAATATATAAAAAACTATTTTCAAACATTTAAGAATTACAGCTTAGTATATTTTGTAATACGTTATATCGACATTTGGATGCACATTTTTGTCAGAAAAGATTAGTGACATGTTCAAGTGAAATGACGCAACTACCTCAACTGGCCAGTGGGTCATAAATGGCCGGACTTCAAAAGTAGAAGTGCATACGAAAAATAGCAGTAAAAATTTAGGTATAGGTTAAATTAAGCAAATTTATTTGTGTAAATGATAATAGTTGTTCTAAAGAGCAGTCAAAGAAAATGACTAGAATACGGTTGACAGGAAGATGAGACGATTTAATGCAGGTAAGGTGGACATGCGGCGACTATCCCCGTTTCCATAGTTATGATATCCATAATCAGACAGTATTTCTTTGATTTCTTCGAAAACATTTGCCTCAATTTATATTTAGAAGCTATATATAATAAAGTAAGGAATATTTGTGCATCACATCAAAGATCAATAGTTGTAGTAGCTTTGCATGTACAATATTGTATTCTGTTTTAATGGTAAACTAATTTGTAATACCTAACACATTTTGTTCCAAATATCATTATTTATAATAGTTATTTTTATTTATGTATTGTAGGGTGTAATTTTAAGTTAATTGTTTGAAATTCTACGATTAATTTAGTAATAGTAGTAGTAGAACGTTTATTAAAAGGGTTATTTAAACAAGAACTTAGATGTACAAAATATTAGCTTTGCGAATAATGAATGGCAAATATTGGTTCTTTTTTATTAATAGGCTGTAAAATTTAATTTGATAGCGACCAATGTTGGTGCGGGTGGCAATAAATGAATCAGGAGATGAGTGCCGTCTCTGATGTTCAAGAAGAGATTCCAGGAAAGCTTCTCTTGTCTTTCCAAGTAGGATAGTGATCTTCCTCTTCGATATCAAGGGAGCCGGTAATTATTGCGCTAGCATCCCATATAAAAGAACGCTGTTAGTTTGTNATATATATATATCAGGGAGCAAATTAATAAGGAAAGCGCATTTTTTCATAATATTTCTTCCTAACCGAAACACAATGGGCACACAAAGGCTATTTATCATATAGAAAAACGTTTATTATCAAGTTCAATCCTTCAGCAATCATAATATATAAATGAGAGTTTAAAAACTCTTCCAGTGCCATGGAACGACATGCAACTCTAAATTATAACTTTCCGTGGATGCCGCCGAACGGATAGAACAGATGGCATTGGGATGTTAGGCGTTTGCCATATTTTTCACTGCTTTGCCGTATGGTACTCAAACGTTGACTCATCTGAGAAAATAACCTAGAATTTACAAAAAAAATGAGCTAAATCATATTTAATTGAAATAACTTACTGTTCTCCACTGCTCAACTGTCCAATTTTTGTAGCGGTTCAAATTCCAAGCGTTTCTTCATCATTTCTTTTGTTAGCGGCGGTTTTTATTGATTAGAATCTGAATTTGGATAATTGTTTACTGTTTTAAATCTCTCTTTCTACCCATAAAAAAAAGCTTGACAGAATCGATATTTATGGCTGTCTAATAACGCTAATTGTAATTTAATTTCCTACAATGGAATTGTCCTTATATATTGTAATTAATAAACATTGTGTACTTTTACCTGATTGGTTCCTAACAATATATACCTATATATACCAATATATACCTACGCAATATATATATATACATGTACATCACGCACGATTGCTCACGATATATTGTGTACAACATATCACTGAATCACGTGATGCATTATGGAGGAATTTTATTCATTACACAGAGTAGTAGTTCATCATGTGAAAAATATAGGAAAATACTACACTGTCCTTAATAATTTGCTTCCTAATGTATATATATATATGATTTTCATAAAATCTGATTTATCCAAACAGATTTACAATTACAAATCGGTTTGCTTATTATCAGGCCCGTGGCTTGCATTTGAAGTTTAGGGGGGCATGGCTCCGCAAAGTTCAATAAATTAATCATAGTTTTACTTTTATGAGATAGTTTCACCCTTTTTCAATGAATTTTTTAATAGAAGTGCATTAGTATGATGTATATTTCAACTAAAAGATATTCACTCTAATTTAGTTACAGAATATTAGAATTGATACAATGGAGTTTTGTATTCAGGATGCCAATAGGAAGGGGTGCACAGTGGCTCAACAGGGAGGGCCATGCCCCTCTGGCCCTCCCCTAGCCACGGCCCTGCTTATTATACAGAATGAAACAAAGGATAATAGCTATACTTGAAAAGAAATGCAAAAGAATTGCTAAATATATAAAAAACTATTTTCAAACATTTAAGAATTACAGCTTAGTATATTTTGTAATACGTTATATCGACATTTGGATGCACATTTTTGTCAGAAAAGATTAGTGACATGTTCAAGTGAAATGACGCAACTACCTCAACTGGCCAGTGGGTCATAAATGGCCGGACTTCAAAAGTAGAAGTGCATACGAAAAATAGCAGTAAAAATTTAGGTATAGGTTAAATTAAGCAAATTTATTTAAGTAAATGATAATAGTTGTTCTAAAGAGCAGTCAAAGAAAATGACTAGAATACGGTTGACAGGAAGATGAGACGATTTAATGCAGGTAAGGTGGACAGGTGGCGGCTATCCCCGTTTCCATATTTATGATATCCATAATCAGACAGTATTTCTTTGATTTCTTCGAAAACATTTGCCTCAATTTATATTTAGAAGCTATATATAATAAAGTAAGGAATATTTGTGCATCACATCAAAGATCAATAGTTGTAGTAGCTTTGCATGTACAATATTGTATTCCGTTTTAATGACAAACTAATTACAGTGAAAATAGCAAATTGTCAAATAGATGAAATATCTATGAAAAGATAATGTTTCATACTCATTACAAATTTTAACAATATAAAGAACTGCTAATACTAATAATGTCAACATCACCATTAATAGTAAGTAATATATATATTTAACCCTAGAACTATCATGTCAGTGACAATTTTTTAGAGATAGGCTTCACAAAATTAATTCAAAAGATCTATGTCTTTAAGTTTCTTAACTTTTATTGGAATTAGTTAAAGAATTTTTGTTATATTAAAGATCTTATTCATTAAATGCTATCTGTTTCTTCAATAAAGCTTTTTGCAATAAACTTTAGTGGTTTTTTCATAAGTGACAAATATCATTAGCAAGTTAGTTACTGAATGCACCAGAGCAACGTTATTCTAAGGCTAAGTAACCTCACAAGTACAACAACAAAACATTTTTTAAGATAAAACAAGAAAATTAGAACATACCCCACGGTTTTAAGCTAGGTTACTTCACTTCATTGTTTATGTTAACGACATAAGTAATTGCATACAATGTTGAAAGAAATTCAATGGGAGGACGAAATATGCATCTATATGTAAACAAGTTTGAGTTTCAAAACGCGAAATCATTTTATGAGATTATAGCTATTCATGTACAAATGGTTGTAAATAAACCATCTCCTCTTAAAAATTCAAATTGAAATCTAAATTCCAGGTTAAAAGTATTCCTAAAATGTCCCTTTCAACAACAGTATAAAGTAAATGAAATATGTGCTAAGTACTTGGGTGTTATAATAATAGTAAATTTAGACAGAATGTGTTCATCAGCCAGTTTAGTAGAAGTGAATCTCTTATCAATCGTAATGTTTCGCACATTATTGAGAATTGTTTGCCAATTCCAGTGACACCCGCTTTGTGAAGCTTCCCTTCATGAAAAAATCTCAGAAAGAGTTTCAGCACTAATGTACAAAGAATGATTAGCATCGCACGTCCAGAATATTTCACGCCAAACTTGCCTGGTTTTGATGCAATATATTGCCTGGAACAAACTCTCCTATGAAATTCCAAGAGCTGCACATCTATTGTGAAATAAGGTACTGAGTTTTTCCTGTTACTAATTCCACATATTTTGAACAGGAGCTAGTTTGTCTTCACAATCCTTGCGAAGTGGATCATCAGCTCTGAAAGGTGTTTTCAGTTAGTAAAATTTTTATTCAAACATTGGTACTTTAGAAATTGGAGAACCATGCGCATCTGACCATAAATCTTTTATCTATCTTTAGTTTCCATTGTATGCTCCAGTCAATTATGTGCAAACCTAGAAATTCTTCCATTTCACAATTAGTTGTACAGGGTGTCTTGAATTATACAGTGAAACAATTCTCCGACCAGCTAAATTTTAGTATAGTACCAGCTCATTAATGATTGATTTAGCGAACATAGGAAAAGCTTAACTTTCCGATTAGGGTAAACTCTTCGCTTTATACCGGCAGGCAAGCACATTTTTTGCTGGCGCTCTTTCATGTTTTCTGCTTTCATTTACATGAATATTCATCGAGATCCACTGTTGCTGATATGGACTTCCTCTGATTGTTATTATAGTTTGAAATATGGGCCGTGGAAGTGAAATTTCACCAACAAAGCGTGATCAAATTAATATCTTGTACGAGGAGGGGTACAATTATCGCGCTATAGCTGTTGGAATGGGCGTGTCAGTAGTGTCTTCGGTATCCAGAAGTGTTACTCCCTATCAGCAACTGCAACATTTTTTCTCTCGCAAGCAGTCTGGAAGACCAAAAGTGACAAACCCTCAGACTGACCATCTCATTCACTGTTACGTCGTCAATCAACCATTCTCTTCATCGTCTGAAGCCTAGATGCTGAGGTGCAGAATGTTTCAACACGCACCATTAGGCGTCGATTGAATACTACCTTTAACCTTCCATTGTGCAAACCGGCAGCCAAACCCCAATGGTCTTCAAAGAACATTCGAGACAGGTTGCGCTTCTGCAGGCAATACCAACACTACACCACTATGATATGTGGCATCAAGTAATGCTTAGTGACGAATCCAAGATTTGCTAGTTTACATCATACTGGCCACACGTTCGACGACCAAGAAATCAAAGATTCACCACACGATACACGCAACAAACTGTCTGCTCAGCACCTTCTGTGATGATTTAGGATTCTATAAATGCGAATAGGCATGCAGGTTTGCATTTCGTTCCTCACAACGAGACAGTCACAGCCAAGGCCTACCTCAAAATAATTTAGGAGAAAATTCCCATGTTTATGCAGCTTCGCGGAACATCTGTACTACATCAAGATGGTGCTCCTTGCAACAGCGCCAAAGTTGTGAAACAGTGGATTGCATCACAAGACTTTCGGCTGCTTGAGAACTGGCCGGGAAACTCCCAGACCTCAACGTCATNATTTCAATTAAATTTGTTTTTTTACAAATAGCTGCATTTCGTTAATATATTTTAGGCTTATAAAAATAGTCAAAATTTAATACTAGCATGCTCATTTCTAACATGTCCTTTTCGTATATTGTTTACAAATTTTCCTTTCATATTGTAGACTCACCGCTTTCTTAGAAAGGCCGGTTATTGAAGCATATATAAAATAATGTTGATCCAAACCAATTTACATATAAGCATTTCTATTGACAAGGTTAAGTTGCGTTACATTCACAATGGTTGGCTAAATATGTTCAAAATTACATGTGTAATTTTAATTAACATTAATAGAATTATATATACAGAGAAAATACCACTAATTTTAGACTAATCTCAAGTGAACCTCTATCCGAGTGTCGTTTATGCATTTTACAAATGATATTTGTGAAAAAGGGTTTCGTTGCAATGTCAAATATAGTAAAATACGTGTATTACCACTGACCTCCGTTAAATCCACTGTTTTTGCGGATGATAGTACTGAAGTCATAGGAGGATCGACTGGAAATGATGCCGCATCCCGGGTGGTTGAATCCCTTGTGGAGCAGTTTAACAGGAAGAACTTGAGTTTGAACATNATTAGCAAATATTTAGATAGAATTAGCATTCTTCGGTGACCGAAGTTCGGTCCCAGTAATAATTTTTCGATACCAATCCTTTTTAAAGGTTAATTTCTTTGAATGCGTTTTCAACCCTGTACTAAACTATTTTTTATAGAAAGAAGCTCTTCATTTTTACTTTGCATAGGATAAGAAGCTCTCTATCACAAGCTGATCAAAATCACCGGCTCTCTTGATATCAAAGAGGAAGAACACATATCCTTGAGGAAAGACAAGAGAAGCTCTCCTGGAATCTCTTCTCGAACATCAGAGGCGCCACTCATATCCTGAATCATTTACTGCCACCTGCACCAACAGCGGTCGTATCAAATTTTACAGCTTATTAATAAGAAAGAACCAATATTTGCCATCCATTATTCGCAAAGCTAATATTTTGTACATCGAAGTTCTTGTTTAAATAAACCTTTTAATAAACGTTCTACTAATACTACTACTAAATTAGTCGTAGAATTTCAAACAATTAACTTAAAATTATATTACACCCTACAATACATGAATAAAAATGAATTCTGTCTTAGATATATATGCTTTTCTAAGAAAGCGGTGAGTCTAAAATACGAAAGGAAAATTTGTAAACAATAATCAAAAGTGCAATGTGACATGTTGAAAAAGAGCATGTCAGTATTAAATTTTGACTTAATAATAAATAACTAGAAATTATTTAAATGTAAAATTATTTATCAGTTATGTTTAATATTAACTATTTTAATCCCCTAAAATTTATTTATTATACATACATTTGCTTTCAATTTCAATTAAATTTGTTTTTTTACAAATAGCTGCATTTCGTTAATATATTTTAGGCTTATAAAAATAGTCAAAATTTAATACTAGCATGCTCATTTCTAACATGTCCTTTTCGTATATTGTTTACAAATTTTCCTTTCATATTGTAGACTCACCGCTTTCTTAGAAAGGCCGGTTATTGAAGCATATATAAAATAATGTTGATCCAAACCAATTTACATATAAGCATTTCTATTGACAAGGTTAAGTTGCGTTACATTCACAATGGTTGGCTAAATATGTTCAAAATTACATGTGTAATTTTAATTAACATTAATAGAATTATATATACAGAGAAAATACCACTAATTTTAGACTAATCTCAAGTGAACCTCTATCCGAGTGTCGTTTATGCATTTTACAAATGATATTTGTGAAAAAGGGTTTCGTTGCAATGTCAAATATAGTAAAATACGTGTATTACCACTGACCTCCGTTAAATCCACTGTTTTTGCGGATGATNTATCGCAAATTGGAGTCAGAAGATCTCATACATTATATTTATTCTAAAGATGTAATGGATTCGATTAAAAGAGATAAAATTTTAGGCCTTAAAAATCGATGTGATATGAATTACGCTCTAATACAATGGCTTGAACTTCAGGATGATGAAAGATACTTAATTTTTTGTAAAGGACTATATCATACTAAACAAGAACACATTTTAGAGAACCTTCTTGATTCAAATGATATTATGGCTTTAGAGAAACAGGTGAAGAAAGGTGAGAAGCTAGATTTTATAGTGCAAACACATAGTTAAGTAATCAATATTCATCAATCTACTAAAGAATTTAGTTTTATTTGTTTGAACACATTCTGCTAAATGCAGATATAATATGCCGTCAAGTTTGGAGGATGACCCTAGAGTTGGAAGGCCAGAAGCAACCCTTACTCCCGAGAACATCAAGACTGTGGAAAATATCTTGGAAGACGATAAACGCATCACCATCCGTGAGTTTGCGAGTGTTTCAGGAATTGCTACTACTCAAGTTCATGAAATAATTAACTCTCATCTGCAAATGAGCAAGCTTACTGCTCGTTGGGTGCCCAAAAAGAGCAAAAAGAGATGACAGTTGCAGCATGCCAAGAGCTCTTGTCTATTTGCAACGATTTGGGAGAATCCTTTTGGTCGAGGATTGTCACAGTTGATGAGACGTGGTTACCTTTCTACATGCCAATCGAGACATTAGTGTCGAAAAGGAGAGCAGCCACCGTTGAAAGCAAAAGGCGTACCGTCTCAAAAAAAGTAATTATCACAGTATTTTGGGATTGTGATGGCATTATCCTTATTGAATATTTAGAAAAGGTGTTAATCTCAACAGTGAGTATTACTCAAATCTTCTACGAAACGATCTGCGATTTGCACTGAAAAACAAATGTCGTGGAAAATTGAGCTTGATACCCGTTTTGCAACAAGACTGCAAGACCCACACTGCTACCCTCACCATGGAGACCATCCGAAAGATGGGATGGACAGTGCTTCCTCATCCGCCTTACTCGCCCGACCTGGCGCCAAGCGACTATTACTCATTATCTGCGATGAAGAAACCTCTCCGTGCCAAACATTTCTCTGAATGGTCTCCGTAAGCTTCCTTCAAAATTGACAAAATGTATCTCTCTCAAGGCAGAATACATTGAAAACATTTGGTCAATAAATTTCATTGCAAAATTCATCCTTTGCTTTATTTTATGATAATAAATTTAATGAAGTTGACAGTTTCCGCGAACTTGAGAACACCCCTCGTATTAGGAATTGAAATTTATTATTAATGTAATAATTCCTTTACCTCAATGCTGTCTATATAAATATCGGCGCACTACATTGACAAATTATTTTTCAATTGCTAGCCCTATAACTTTGCTTTTTTAACACTGTCTCATTTTTTTGCAAAATAGATTCAAATAAAAAATGTCAAAAGTAGTTTTAAATTTCTTTTTGATTAAATACGCTCAAAATGTTATTCCATTAAACTTTTCACGCTGTAAGCTATATATCGAGTATATTTAATATTTCTAATGAGTTCCTTCACGATGACATGGGATAACAACTATACCTGTGATTAACTAATAAGTAAGGAGAAGTTTGAATTCACAATGCAGAAGTAAACATAGTGCTAAAAATCAGAGTTAATGGTATGTATTGCTAAAATAATTTATGTTTGGTATCCGGAAGTTTATTTGGGTTATGTATGTAACTTGCTTTATCTATAGGCGTTCCTTTAGAAAATCCTGATTTCGTCGATATATCATATGGAATATCGAATGTGAATATATCAAGTTTGGAACATGAGCAATATTAATATTAACAGAAACTATTTCTATATTTGAGAAGATAGAGTAATCAACAGGATATCCAAAAGTCATTAAAGTCATATTTTTTAATATTAGTATAAATTGTTTAGGAAGTCAAAATTCCATGTTTTGGTATTCTATTTCATAAATGTATAATCTTATAAAGCGCATAACTTTTTTACAAAACTCAAATGCGCTATTACAATGTTAAACAATAATCGAATTAAATTGCTCTCTGTATGTAAGTAGTATGTAATTTTTAGATCATGTAATTTCATATTGCTCATAATTTCCATGTTTACGTAATATCTGCCTATCTTTGGTAATATTTAGGTATTATTTAAGTAATTCAATAAATCTTTATTTGTTCTCTCAAATTAAATCAAAAGGTAAGAATAATTTAATACTTTTTTGAATTAATATATAGACAGTAACAGCCCTTTTGAGAAATATACTACTTGTTCATTACTGTGACTAAAATTAACGTATCACGATTTCTTTTTTCCGCATTCGGGGCATTTTTGCAGTACATTTCCCTGTCAATAAAAGAGGGAACTACCTGTAATTGTTTACAGTCCAATTTCGCATCACACGATCTTTTTTACAAAATCTAACTCCCAATGCACACTGCTGTTAAAGTACCCTTACCTTAAGCCTTAACGGCAATGTGCAGCGAAATTTCTTAAGTAAGGGATAACCGTAACTCGCACCTTAACGTTTTATCTAGAATAAAATTAAGTTCATCTTGATCGCAGTGTGTGCCGGTTTCTTTAAGTTAAGGTTTTTTCTGACTGTTTTGAATATATAATTAGATAGAATTGCATTAAGCAATTGGCATAAGCAAACAGTAGAAATTAACCGTTTTACGAAGTTTGGGGTGTTTCTGTAACCCCACAATCCTTAATTACGTTGCTGAAACCCGGGAAATTCCGGTAAACCAAAAAACTTAAGACTTTTTATATCAACCTAAATGCCTAATAATTCTAAATAGCAGTAATGCTTAGCAGATTTATTTACAATATTAACTGCATTTCTATGATTACCACCCTATGGGGTAACTTCGTAACCCCAAGTTAATTAGTCTAGCAAATATTAAGATTATTTTATCATATCAAATCATTTTATATCTTAGATTGCATACAAGCAATTCTCCTTTCAAATCTCTAATGTTGCTTGTAAATTGTTGAGGAAGTGGTGATGAAGGTCTTTCAATCATAATTAAAGATTCAAGTAATGAAGATATTTTGATGATAGTATTTCGTCTGGATTAGGAAATTTTTAACCATGATCTGTACCCCAAACCAATCAAACCAGGATTACTAGTATAATTCGCGCAAAAGTGTTTTAGCATAAAAGCATCAATGAAAATAAAACAAAATCAATAAAAAATACTAGTATACTTAGAATCTATTAGTCTTTAAGAATTTTAAAGATGGAAGGGTTTGACTTTTTAAATTGTTCCTTAATTCTGTTAGTCTTCTTCCTCCCTAACAACTATGAATGACCCGCGACCCGATTTGTCTAAGAGTGCCGAACAATCCCACCTATCGAATTTTGGACTTGACAGTCGGACGAGTTGACCCGTAACCACCCTGAATGATATACAGAAATATTAATTGCAGTATTAGGTCAAATCCGGGACGTCTTGGCAATGCTGGACGACAATTATGTCGACGGTCTAACTCAAACCCAAAACACTGTGATCATTACCTTTTTTAAGACGGGACGCCTTTTGCTTTCAAAAGTGGCTGCTCTCCTTTTCGACACCAATGTCTCGATTGTTCTTTCGTTTAAGGCATGTAGAACGGTAACCACGTCTCATCAACTGTGACAATCCTCGACCAAAAGGATTCGCCCAAATCGTTGCACATAGACAAGAGCTCTTGGCATGCTGCAACTGTCATCTCTTTTTGCTCTTTTTGGGCACCCAACGAGCAGTAAGCTTGCTCATTTGCAGATGAGAGTTAATTATTTCATGAACTTGAGTAGTAGCAATTCCTGAAACACTCGCAAACTCACGGATGGTGATGCGTTTATCGTCTTCCAAGATATTTTCCACAGTCTTGATGTTCTCGGGAGTAAGGGTTGCTTCTGGCCTTCCAACTCTAGGGTCATCCTCCAAACTTGATCTCCCGTTTTCAAATCGATTAAGGCACTTGTAAACGGTGGTTTTTTTCAAAGCAGATTCCTCGAAGACATTTGTTAATCGGCGTGTTATTTCAATTCCAGAGGCATCTTCCACAGAAAAAATACAATTGTTCGCTGAGAATTGACTTCTTCTTCCATCACAAGCACAGTTTGAAATTTGAACGTTAACGTTGAATCAGCTAATATTTGCGATTATTTGAATATTTGAAATAACCAATATACGATTCTGATTGGCAGATAAATACGAGCATAAGATAGGACACTTCGTTTAATGCTCGCTTAAGTGCTTGAGCGAGGAGACACGATTTAAACTTTTCGCGAACTTTCAAAACACCCCTCATATATGTGCAAACAAACTGAAATAAGAGCTTTATCACAAACTTTCATAGTTTACACAATAATGCAATAGGCTCCTAATAGCTATATGAGTATATAAAAAATGCAAAGGGAACATAAAACAGATATGGAACGTGTATCCAGCTCATTTGAACCAGGAAATGGTCTCCCGACCAATTTAATCGCATGATAATGTGGTCCGAAGACGCCACCAAAATATATAGTGTACGCCAAAATTTAGTTTGTAAAAAATATATTTGAAAGAAACTGATAAAAACGAGAATGATTTTTCTTTCAATGAAAGATAGTTAATACAGTTTTACAATGAATTAATGTAAACGGCATATTATATCTGCATTTAGCAGAATGTGTTCAAGCAAATAAAAATTCTTTAGTAGATTGATGAATATTGATTACTTAACTATGTGTTTGCACTATAAAATCTAGCTTCTCACTTTCTTCACCTGTTTCTCTAAAGCCATAATATCATTTGAATCAAGAAGGTTCTCTAAAATGTGTTCTTGTTTAGTATGATATAGTCCTTTACAAAAAATTAAGTATCTTTCATCATCCTGAAGTTCAAGCCATTGTATTAGAGCGTAATTCATATCACATCGATTTTTAAGGCCTAAAATTTTATCTCTTTTAATCGAATCCATTACATCTTTAGAATAAATATAATGTATGAGATCTTCTGACTCCAATTTGCGATAGAGTATATAATGAGCTGTTTTTAGTTTGTTGAAATATGGTTCCTTCATTCTATAATCAGTTAAATTCTGTTAATATAATATGAATTTTAATAAATAACTATCTGGAGGTCCCTGGTAATACACGTATTTTACTATATTTGACATTGCAACGAAACCCTTTTCTACAAATATCATTCGTAAAATGCATAAACGACACTCAGATAGAGGTTCACTTGAGATTAGTCTAAAATTAGTGGTATTTTCTCTGTATATATAATTCTGTTTGTGTTAATTAAAATTACACATGTAATTTTGAACATATTTAGCCAACCATGGTGAATGTAACGCAACTTAACCTTGTCAATAGAAATGCTTATTTGTAAATTGGTTTGGATCAATATTATTTTCTAGTATAGCATCATGATCCTGCAAACGACTTAAAGCAAACTTATTACTCTTTACAGAAATTTTGTGTGCTTATTTTTGTTCCTATTAAAATGGGAATTGTTCCTGCCACGTGTTTTATTTTGGTTAACGTTATTTACTAGAAAGCGTATAAATAAGTCAGAGACTGTATTTTAAACAACAATTGCTTATATAGTGTCGTGCTCTCCAATCGAAATTACATAATTTTTTGCCCAATCTACATACATGAGATCGTAGAGTTCATTGAAATGCAATGACACAACAATAGTATCTACAATAGACATCAAGAATGACATATTTAATGGTCCTTTTAAAATGCTCTTCATATGGATAAATATTCATTACTATTTTTTAAGTGCAGGAATTTTTTTGAAAGACGAATGTAGATAATTTGCATCATAGGCCACAGAAAATTATATTCATAATTCATAACGTCATATTTCTTGCATTATTTCATACTTGCATGTTTCACTGTTTCTTCAATTAGTAAACCTATGATTAGAATTCCAAATTTTCGTACAGACGTTTTTGTTCTAAATCCCAGAATGTTTCAGAAAATTGATGAAACATGTTGTGATAATTTTTTATTTGTGATAATCTAAAGAACGGAGCGTGTCCGTAACACGCACCTAAATAATATTCCGGTTTATACGTGCCCGCATTCTAAGCTTGTAATGTATTTAGCTATATGTTGTTTAACAATAATAGCTTGGATAAACACGAAAACTGCTATTCTTTTAGTATACATCTATATTTAAACTATTAATGAAATTTACATAAAAACTACTTTTGTAGTATCATTGAAATGATAAATATTAGATCTAAAAGGTCAGTGAAATTAAGTCCTGTCTCTAGTAGAAATATCAGTACACGCTCATTGTCAACTCAGTGAAAAACCGTGCATCGAAACAAAACTACAATTGACCAAACATCAAAATGTGAAAGAAATTTAAATGCAAATTTTTTGTAAAAAATAAACTTGAAATGAACCAACAGCCATGTTGGTTCAGAACCCAAAACATATCCATGCCCCATTAAATGCCTCCCTATTTAACGATAAAATAAATGTACATAATTACAATATATTTATCACTGCAACATAAGAACATACGTTCATGTTGAATAGAACTCTTTGATAGAGTTTAAAACAGATAATTGCAAATGATGCTCACACACAGACACAATTTTTCGTTGAAATAATGGATATGACTTTTATGCAATGCTAATAAGGGTCACCAAGTTTGGTTTTCCCGTCAGCATGGTCATTCACGCATCTAGATTTACCAATAGATCTAGACCTCTTGTACAGTGTGAATGCGATGATTGAATGATTAGACAGCATAACGATATGCTGTTACAGAATGGCTGATCTGAAGAATGATATTTGTGCATTACTACTTAAGCTCTTTTGACAATCGTGCCTTAGTTTTCTACTCACTATGGGATTTACTTTTCAGAACTGCATATAGAAAAAAAAATTTCAGTTATTTCAAGCACATTGAATTTTTAGCAACGCCTATGCCATGTGAATATTCGATTGAATCAATATTATCTGCTTTAATATGAATTATTAGGACTATAGACAGCAAACAGTATGTTCCTAATAATGGTTATCATGTTATACATTTAAATATTCGACCTCATATTAACAAGTGATAGAAAGAGGCTTCCAAATAAATACATGAAATTAGTGCTGAATTTACAGTTAGGGAGGTAATGAAACTTGACAAAAAATGGTGAATGTCTCATGGAGATGATCTACGCAAAACTAATTCCAGCTTTGAGATTCGTCAAAATAACGTCCTCTAAATGGGCAACCGTTGTAGCTGTCGGCTATATCTCGCGAAAATATTTGTATGATATCAATAATAGAGGATCCCTAAAGTAAAATAAACAAAATTATCTTGTTGGAAAATGCTTTGGAGGCTGCATGCTATATTAAATATTCGGTAATTGGAATGGTGGTGTCCATATTAATATTAATGAACTTATATTAAGGTAGAGACGTTTAAAAAATTTTATTATAAAGATATACTACTAACATTGTGCTCTTCTCCACTGCAGCATCCTGTCGCTTTTTTTCTACTGTGCCCCTTATTCAGTGACATATCTAGCGAAAATTGTCGAAGAAACAGAGAAACAATAAATTATGAGAAATTAGAAATACAACTGACTAATCTATTTCACAGTCATTCAATTTAAAAGGCTCGGAGAAACCTGTCAGGAAATGTTTTGAGAAACTTTCTTGCAGCGTTGCCGGCTGTTGCTGGGTACCTTTATCGCAGCCCGGGTTGCTGCATATTCTTACCTCTGAGGAATGATGTCGTGGAGCAAATGTTCTGAGTTTAATGTTGATGTAAATATCTTACGCTCTAGACTTCTTGTCGGATCATTGTTGTCGAGAATCCCGCACTTAATAAACTTTCTCTGTATCTTATCTAGATAGTCCAGTTTCGGGGAACTTCCCCCAACAGAAATACAGTAATTCAGTTGTGTTAGAAAGGGCCCTTTGTATAGCTTCAGCGCACCGGCTTTGGAGATTGACATCAAACGAAGTTTCTTTATAAGGTAAAACGTTCTGACCAGCTTCTTTGATAACAAAGTAACATGATCAATAAATGTCAGCCACTAGTCGATGGCAACACCAAGAAGATTTACAGTTTCAGTGCGCTGAATGTTCTTGACAAGAGAATTTGGAAATCTCTGCCATGAAGTGGTACTATCATTTCTTGTGTATGATTTTCTTTCATTGAGTATAAAATTAAAAAATCCACGATCGTATTGAGAGCTTCTATTACTGCCTCATCTTTGTTGTTTCGCCCAGCCACGCAACACGTAATATCATCCGCGAATGTGACAAGAATAGTTGAACTAGATGACACCTGAAGTGCGCGAATGTGACAAGAATAGTTGAACTAGATGACACCTGAAGTGGATGGATCCGTGGAGTACACCGAGGGAGATGGACGCTGTTGAAGATGCTTTGTCATCGAGACAAACTAACAGCGTTCTTTTATATGGGATGCTAGCGCAATAATTACCGGCTCCCTTGATATCGAAGAGGAAGATCACTATCCTACTTGGAAAGACAAGAGAAGCTTTCCTGGAATCTCTTCTTGAACATCAGAGACGGCACTCATCTCCTGATTCATTTATTGCCACCCGCACCAACATTGGTCGCTATCAAATTAAATTTTACAGCCTATTAATAAAAAAGAACCAATATTTGCCATTCATTATTCGCAAAGCTAATATTTTGTACATCTAAGTTCTTGTTTAAATAACCCTTTTAATAAACGTTCTACTACTACTATTACTAAATTAATCGTAGAATTTCAAACAATTAACTTAAAATTACACCCTACAATACATAAATAAAAATAACTATTATAAATAATGATATTTGGAACAAAATGTGTTAGGTATTACAAATTAGTTTACCATTAAAACAGAATACAATATTGTACATGCAAAGCTACTACAACTATTGATCTTTGATGTGATGCACAAATATTCCTTACTTTATTATATATAGCTTCTAAATATAAATTGAGGCAAATGTTTTCGAAGAANAAGAAATACTGTCTGATTATGGATATCATAACTATGGAAACGGGGATAGTCGCCGCATGTCCACGTTACCTGCATTAAATCGTCTCATCTTCCTGTCAACCGTATTCTAGTCATTTTCTTTGACTGCTCTTTAGAACAACTATTATCATTTACACAAATAAATTTGCTTAATTTAACCTATACCTAAATTTTTACTGCTATTTTTCGTATGCACTTCTACTTTTGAAGTCCGGCCATTTATGACCCACTGGCCAGTTGAGGTAGTTGCGTCATTTCACTTGAACATGTCACTAATCTTTTCTGACAAAAATGTGCATCCAAATGTCGATATAACGTATTACAAAATATACTAAGCTGTAATTCTTAAATGTTTGAAAATAGTTTTTTATATATTTAGCAATTCTTTTGCATTTCTTTTCAAGTATAGCTATTATCCTTTGTTTCATTCTGTATAATAAGCAGGGCCGTGGCTAGGGGAGGGCCAGGGGGGCATGGCCCTCCCTGTTGAGCCACTGTGCACCCCTTCCTATTGGCATCCTGAATACAAAACTCCATTGTATCAATTCTAATATTCTGTAACTAAATTAGAGTGAATATCTTTTAGTTGAAATATACATCATACTAATGCACTTCTATTAAAAAATTCATTGAAAAAGGGTGAAACTATCTCATAAAAGTAAAACTATGATTAATTTATTGAACTTTGCGGAGCCATGCCCCCCTAAACTTCAAATGCAAGCCACGGGCCTGATAATAAGCAAACCGATTTGTAATTGTAAATCTGTTTGGATAAATCAGATTTTATGAAAATCATATATATATATACATTAGGAAGCAAATTATTAAGGACAGTGTAGTATTTTCCTATATTTTTCACATGATGAACTACTACTCTGTGTAATGAATAAAATTCCTCCATAATGCATCACGTGATTCAGTGATATGTTGTACACAATATATCGTGAGCAATCGTGCGTGATGTACATGTATATATATATATTGCGTAGGTATATATTGGTATATATAGGTATATATTGTTAGGAACCAATCAGGTAAAAGTACACAATGTTTATTAATTACAATATATAAGGACAATTCCATTGTAGGAAATTAAATTACAATTAGCGTTATTAGACAGCCATAAATATCGATTCTGTCAAGCTTTTTTTTATGGGTAGAAAGAGAGATTTAAAACAGTAAACAATTATCCAAATTCAGATTCTAATCAATAAAAACCGCCGCTAACAAAAGAAATGATGAAGAAACGCTTGGAATTTGAACCGCTACAAAAATTGGACAGTTGAGCAGTGGAGAACAGTAAGTTATTTCAATTAAATATGATTTAGCTCATTTTTTTTGTAAATTCTAGGTTATTTTCTCAGATGAGTCAACGTTTGAGTACCATACGGCAAAGCAGTGAAAAATATGGCAAACGCCTAACATCCCAATGCCATCTGTTCTATCCGTTCGGCGGCATCCACGGAAAGTTATAATTTAGAGTTGCATGTCGTTCCATGGCACTGGAAGAGTTTTTAAACTCTCATTTATATATTATGATTGCTGAAGGATTGAACTTGATAATAAACGTTTTTCTATATGATAAATAGCCTTTGTGTGCCCATTGTGTTTCGGTTAGGAAGAAATATTATGAAAAAATGCGCTTTCCTTATTAATTTGCTCCCTGATATATATATAT
>CABFPE010000154.1:1095510-1121270 GCA_900660155.1 Hofstenia miamia | reverse complement strand
GAATAATCGTGAGCAAAGGCACTTTTTGAAACAACTTCTTGATGCAGAAGAAATTAAAGCCAGATTGTCTGAAGGTGGGAATTTGATATATGAAATCTTAGCTAAGTGGTACTCAATTTTCTAAATTGTTGGAAAAATTAAAGAAAAAATGCTTTATATCAAATAATATGATTAACGCCTTTTATAATGTGTTTTGACACAGCTGAAAATATATATTAGTATAAATTGTATTAAAATTTCAGATTAGCATATTATTACTATCGAAAGTTGGAAGAGAATTTTCACGATTCGTATAAATTCAGGAATAATTATGAAATATACATGTGCAGTTGCCTACGACCTCATTTTTTCGCTATACATGGTCCTTAATCATTATGATGAAGGCAGTTAAAGATAGTTATTAATACTTTTTTCAGTGTTTTCACATGTAGGAAAGAAATTATGCACTATATGTAAATATGATTATTGAATTCATGCATTAGAAAAAGTTTATGATTAAATAATTGAAATCTAAACTTACAATGAATAAAAATTTTAGAAAAATCAAATTAAGGTTCATGGGTTGTAATTTTGATAGCATATTTATATTTTATGCACAGAGAAATAGCGTTGAATTTATCTGGAAATTATCACAAAATTCCGATGAAAATTTACATGGATTGGTTTATTTTTTTAATTACAATGGATTGGAAATGGCAATTGATATTTAAGCTGTCAATAAGTTGAAAATATTCCTTTCTTAAGAACAAAATATGCATGTTTAATTTTTTGCATCCTTTATAATTTAAGTGGAAAAAGTTCCAACAGATGTCAAGTGAAGTTCCCGCTTAGATTAAAATAAATCCCCACTAAGGAGTGCTGATATTCCTCATTTTTGCTTTTTCTAGACTTATTTAACATGCAGTATATTTTCTGAAATAAAATAATGGTGCCCCAATTCAACAATAGCCTCAATTCCAAATATTACTTTGGAACGAAAAAATCAATTATTTAGTTGCGAGGATTGTTGAATCCTTCGAGATTTTACATTTCATATATAAATTCGACGTTGAGCAATCAATTTCCAAAATTTAATATGCTTTTAAAATTATCTGGAAATAATTATTTGTGGACAGACCCGCCTGAAAAAGTACTCCACATTGATTTGGAATTCGACAAAATTGATATTTCATGGACAATATTTTTTTATTTCAAATGTGGAATCTTTCTCAATATTTTGAAGGAAATAACTCTTTAAAGGATCAGTTAGTTTCCGTGGAGTTTGCATCCAAAGCAATGAGAGGATCTAACTGTATTTATGTTAGCTGCAATTTCGTATGCTATTGCAGAAACTTCAAATTCAATTGGATCGAATTTTCCTATAAAATCTATGGAAATGTTTTTAGGATATATAAATGTTTGAACAAAATTAATCAGTTATTACTGTTTAATATTATACATGTACATTTTATATGCTTACTTAAAATTTGAACAACAAAAAGAAATGCATTATTTGATAAATATAAACTATATCGCCTTCATACTGTAAATATATGCATTTTTTCTTTCCCATTCAGTATTTTAGAAAAATGCACAAAGTTTCTTGTAAGTAGAAATTGCTGTCATTGTTTTTAAAATCTTCCACAAAAAGCTAAATGTGAATGCCTGAATATTGACTTCTGATCATTTGATTCAAATTTTAGTTTTTTTCTCGAGCCTTTATATTTTTTCGGCAGCGACGTTGGTGTTTATAAACAAAGTGAAAAATTCAAAAATTGTATTTTTCTAAAGAATACATAAAATTGCAATCTCGAAAAAATTCAAATTTTTAAATGAACCACAGACATGTTGGATTTTCGTGTATCTAAAGTCAATCCAGATGCAGATATTTGTGTCACTAAGGTCAAATTAAATGATTTTTTTTAATTATGATCGCCAGATGGTTAACGGAAGTTAGTTCACGCCCATTGACGCCGGTTTAATTTTTCAGTAGCGGCGTAGGGTATGTAGTAGACTTGTCAACGAGCCGAGCTTGAGTAGATAGTGGATATACAACGAGCCTTTTTTAAGCAAAGCAAATGTATAGTACTGCTTGTTAATTTGATTATGCATATTGTTCTTATTCTATCATTAAATATGCCTTTCTTATAATCTTATTTTAGAAATATTTATTAAATAATAGAAAGAGCTATTCAAAAAATTCTGAGACACAATATTTTAAAAAAATATCGCGCTGAAATGAGCCTCATGTAATGATTCTGTGTCGCAAGCCGAGCCGAACTTACTCAAAATTATAACGCGCCGAGCTTAGAAATTTAGGCTTGTTGACAAGTCTGGTATGTAGTTGCCAACAAAGCGACGTACAGCTCTATTGCTTTCCTTGTCAGCAATCCTCAGCTTATTGATTAGTGTGTTTTGCATTTATAATCTTTTGCGTGGATTTTATTTAATTTTATATTTTTTAGGAACCTACGAAAGTAGTAGTGAGGCCAATGCTAGTTTTAACCGTAAGTTTTCTTTAATGGTATCCTTTTCGATTCATATACTATTCTCTCATATTTATCGTCTGAAATAAAATAATGGTGCCCCAATTCAACAATAGTCCCAATTCCAAATATTACTTTGGAACGAAAAAATCAATTATTTAGTTGCGAGGATTATTAGACTAGTGTACTTGATTTAAATCAATAATCGAACTATTAATGGGCCTTGATTTAAATCATGATTTAACCTGGTTATTAATATTATTGCTTTATGGAAAATGATTTACAACGTTTGCTTCAACCTGTGCTTTATTTCTTATATATATATATATATATATATATATATATATATATATATGTATATATATATATATTTACATAAATGCTACTAGGAATGAATCCCTCTAAATTTACAGCACTGTTATGCTAACACATCTGCACCAGTTTTATGCATAGTTGAACATATTTTTTTCCATAGACCACATGCATTGATGAACTGAGTTTGATGCATGCAATCTTCATGGTCTTCCAACAATTATCAGTCCTATCCAACATCAAGTAGTGAGAACACAAAAATAATACTAATAAATGATATTATTTTCTTTTCTAACTTCGTTTTCTGTAGTTTTTACCAACTGGTTTGTTGTTTTCTTATACGTAATGTAAAAAATTAATGGCATAATTTAAAAATCTCTATGAGCTTTAACGTCTTTCTCTTCGAAAGTAAGTTTCAATTTTCTATTGTGTAATATGTTTTTAAGATTTTGTCGGCTAATTGCTTTATTAATTATTAATTTCTGTCGTATGACTATTTCAACAGTTTTCATAGAGTAAAATTTTAAGGTTGTTTTTTGTGGTCTCGAACATATCTTATCTAAAATTGTTTAGATTTACAAAAAGAACCCTCACATTTAAATTCCCTCCCGCTTTATTTCTCAATTTGATTGAATCTTATGAAAAGAATGAAACTAGTCAACTTCAAACTGTATTTTGTAGTTTGAAATAGATGTGTATAAGAGACATTTTTTGCAATGTTTGATAAATTGTCTAAACTGAAATTTACGTTATCTGGCTACCCTGAACGATTTGACAAAAAAAGTAAACAAAGGGTTAAAAAGCTCAAACTCCCCTGCAATACATTGATTATTAGCGATCCTTTGCTAAAAGAATGTAGATCATCCCAACTTGACGGCGAAAATATTGCAATACGTAGCTATGATTATAACTCTGTCCATGAATTTACTAGAATCATTGCAAGATACCAATCAACACATATAGATACAATAATCCTTAATACAGGCTTATTCGATGTTGATCGAGAATCGCCTACTTTTGAAAAAGATGTATATTCATTGATCGACTCTGTCAAATCCCAATTTGCTCCTCGTCGTATTGCTATTTGTGAAATCACAACAATTTCAGCACCAAATCATTCAGATTTGAATTTCAAAATTCGAATGTTTAACTTTAATCTGAACAAAATAAAGATGCCAAATGTTACCATAATAAAAACTCATGATCCATTTCAAAAAGAGGGCAACGCCATTCATTCACTACTCTGACAATGGCTTTCAGATTTCTCATGATGGTTTGCAAGTCTTCCTTCGTCACATAAATTACTTCCTGAATGAACCCGAATTAAGTTGCTTAAATTCTTCCTATTCTCGTAATCCTCTAGTCAGTTCCATTAAAAGGATCTGGCAGAAAAATATGGTTTTTTGACTTTTTGTTTTTTAGTATTTATTGCTTTCGTTGTTTCTGTAGCTTATTATTTTACATGTTGATATTTTGATTAGAGATTTGATTTTCTTATTTCTGTTATTTATAAAACTGGAAATAGAAACACATTTCTTATGCGAATGCCAACCATTTTCGAACAAATATACATAAAATTGTAGTACGAATTTATACGATTTAATGTTATATTCTGTAATAGCCATTATGTTATTCAAAAATTGGTATTTTATGGTATTTATATTTATACAAATGTTTGTGGAGGATTTCTGTATTTTTTTCATACCTTGTGAAAACATTTTTTATTCTAATAACCAACGAAAAATGCAAGAACATAACAAGTTTGTATCTTTTATTTTACATTGTCCTTGATTTATTTTCGTAGACATGTTAATGTAAACTACGTACATTACAGTTACATTTATTTCTAATATAAAGAAAATGATGTTTTCATTAGGTTGGGATTCAAGTAAATGCATATCTACTAATCAATTGAAAAATATTTACTATTTCTTTGGCAGCTGTTTTATTTTTCTAGTTTGCGTTACTGCCACACATGGTTAGTAAAGTAGTTAGGATGGTTGAGCCATCACTTCTAAAGCATCATTTGTGTCTACCGACAGCCTTGCCATTATGAGTAGTGTACTGTATTCAAATCTGATCACACCTGTGAAACCCACTAATGTTTTTCTCTTGAAGGGTTTGACCCTTTTTTGCTTTAATCAACTAACTACTAGTAGAGCTGAATGCGGTTAATTTTTTCTTAACCGGTTAACCGATTGAAAATTAGCCAATCAAAAAATATATACCAAAATTTCCATACTTTCTGTTTTCTGCTAAAACATTTTTCTCTAAAACGTTTATTGCCATTTAAATTTTATTCAAATGCAAAAACAAGATTGCCTGTGCAGTATCTGGTTTCAGCGACATTCAACGATCTGTGAATATTCCCCCAAAAGAACTAAAAGAGTGCTCAGAACTTGCTGATGTTGTATTTCCTTTGCACATTACACACATAATTTGCATAGCATCATTGCGTCATCGGTTAACAGCGTTCAGCTCTAACTACTAGTAACGACAGTTATAGCAGTTAGAGTATGTTGACTGCAAAGCAGAATTGTGATCATTAGCCTAACTCTGTCTATTACCATTAGCATATATACTGATAAACTTGATTTTCTGAACGATATGAAAACTTGAGCTATTTAGTGAAATTGATATATTATCTACAAATTCTAAAATTTTTTTTGCGTTGAGATGTTATTTTTTCTTTGTATCAATCTAAGAAAAAATCTGTTGAATAAAAATCGATAATGCGAAAAATTCGAATGACATTTTTTACTAAGTTGATAAAAATCAATTTCAGATTGAACAAACCTACGTCTGATAAAATAGCGTTTTTGAGTTTAGGAAAAGTAAAGTTGATTACGAAACGGTTTCTTGGCTTAGTAATCAATATAAATTTCTATTCTTCATTATTCCTACTCACAAGCCAGGGTGAACATTAATGTTCACCTTGTTTACAAGCTTTAGCATAGATTTCATTTGCAAATCAATCAAAATCTATAACTACAGTACTAACGTTCTAAGCATAGTTATTTAACTTGTAAATACAATGTATTTAGAAGATGACAGAAGCATTGAAGTAAACAGCAATCAGTTTGACCGTAAGTATAGATATGCTTCTGAGTGAAAATTGCTTTTCTATATTTTAAATTTAAATTTATACTGTTTGGCCCGAAAAAAGTACAAAAATGTGTTTTAAGTTTCTTGCTCGCCATTCAGTTAGCAGTTTCTTCCGCCCACAGTTCTTTCTTATTGAAACTCTCTTCACCTCGGCATAGAATTTAAAATTTAAAATGATCAGACATTTGTCTATATACGAACCACTTTTCACGTAGTTTGACAATATCCTCTTTAATAGTCGATTAAAATTCCATATTTTTACCCAAGGTACATTGTAATTAGTTGAATGTGTATCAATTACACTATCTTGAATCATGAGCCTTTCAACACTTTTTGGTCACACATAAACACATGTGAAGTCTTCACTAATAAATATCAGTAGTGAAAAGGCTATTAGTGAAAACCTGAAAAAGTAATTAATTTTTTGTGTCGGGCTGTATTTTTAGATTTTGTACAGTTTTTGTTAGGTTAAATATATTTAATTTAATTGTATGTGATTTTGGTATACGTAGTATGTTGTATGTGGTAGAAGATATGAGAAAATCGCTGTGATGTGTTTTGCTATTTTATCACATCTCTTGCCAACTATACTTTAATGCAATCCAAAATCTCCTTTTTGTATAACTTCTCTTAATGATTTTTTAGTAGACGACATTATTGAATATGATCAAAATCAAGAATTAAATTCAGGTAGGATTTTAGATATTTAATTATTTTATTGATTTTTATTCATTGTAAAAAATATAATGTAATACCAACTTTGGTTTAAATTCTTTAGAGAAGATGTTATAAATGACCATTTCTTCTTTGGTACAATCAAACTTTTTACCTTCGTTGAGGTTGCAAATCACTATGGCATTTATGCGAGTGGTCATTGCTGATAACAGCGTTAAGAAGATATGTTCCAAAATTCTAGTGTGGTCTCGGTTATAGTGTAACCAATTAAAAATTTTAGATTAAAATTTTTTATTTTTTGCCTACAGAAATCTCCATTTCTTTTGAACTCATCGTAGTGGTACGATGGCATATGAGACAGTTATGGTACTTTTTGTATTTGAAATAGCCGGATCTATTAATATTTTTCATGCTTTTCAGTGTTTGGATTGTAATTTTGTCTACAAATTTTCTATATAATATAATTTCTATGAAACTGAACACTATCAATTTAGAGAATTCTCTTTATAATTAATGTAGCAATTTGTCAATTATGTAAATATTTGCAATTCCATCTTAAAAATTTTCAAAGTTGTATTACTATTGAATTGTTTTCTGTAGGTTACTAAGCACACAGGTATTAACAATAATTTCTACGCAGTTATTTCCATAATTGTAATTTGTCCTAATTCTAGAGTAATACACAGAGATGAAATGTATGTCGTTAAGTTCGCCACAAACTAATATTACTATCAATCTTATTTCATAAGATAGGTTAAAGATAAAATATTTAACAAATTTACTCTTGTTTCAGTTGTTTCTTTTGAAATAACATTTACAGTAAAGATCATCAAAAATTCTGTTTTTATGTAAAATCAAAATTTGTAGACGAAAATTAAATGTTCTTCAAGCATATTTTGACTCAGATATGGATATGCACTAAAAATTTATTTCAAGCACTACCGGGAAGATTTGGGACCAGTTTGAATCCGAAACTACCCATGGGAATTAACACCAATCCAGCATATTTCCGACCTATTTAAATTATAAAAGGAATATAGGGTAAGATCATAATATAAATGAAATTAAGAATCTTAAATTGAATTTTAGAAAACTATATTGGATTAATAAATATTTTAATTTGGTCTATTGAACTTGGGTGGATTTGTGTTCGCTGTTTCATAATATTCCAGGCTGTTTTTGTCGTTCGATTTTTTTCCTACGTTTTTTTCTAATTATTCACCCAAGGCATTGAAAGAGCGCTGCCCGTGTACCTCCCTGTTTTGGCTATATAACCTTGATTATAATAATGACTATACAATCATTGTCATATAAATTGACCAATTCGTGAAAATCTCGTCAGCAATATGTCATTCATTGAATACACTAACGTATCTGTTTTATTTTATTGTCAGTGCCAGGTGATAATCTCATTCACCTCCGACGTGCATAAAAGATTCACTTAGCGTTCGTGTATTAGTTTCTGTAACTCAATGTCTACCTCAATCTGCTTGAAAAGAGAATGCCACCAGCTATTCTTCGCAATTTCCTGTACAATCTAACGGGCAAAAGTTGATCTAAGAAGTTTCTTATGTATGCAAATGTTTCCTACACGCATTGTAGATTATTGAAATGATTAAGTATTTAACAAATTTTTAAAAATTCCTCCATAGAATGCATGTCACCAACTTTCCTGTAACATTCGTCACGATAGCAATAATTCAAATTAACATGTTATCAATCCTTGTACATTGTTCTAAGGTTCAGCTATTTTATTATTGAAGCTATCTCCTATTTTGATTAGAAATGAGATAAAAACGAGACAAACGTTATTGTCAAGGAGCTTTCACCTAGATAAGCTCATGTAATAATATCAATATTTTCCTAAGACATTGACTATCATGATATCTCGTAGTAGGACTTTTTAAACAGAATGAAATGTTTTAGTTTTTTCACATTCTTAGACAAATCATAAAAATGTAAAATTTTTCACTGTAAATAAGGCACGTACTTGTACTTGGTATGTTTGTATTCAGAGTTCATAGAAGATTTTGTTCATTGCAATACCAATTTTTGCGTAAAAACATTTATCCTTAGTGTTATTATGTACTGCGGCATAAATGATTCTTGACAAATGATATGCTTCTAATTTGATAAATGTATACAAATCCTGTAACATTTGTCACGTTCTTGTTGATGTCTCATCTAAAACTTCAGTTCATCTATAAAAGTATTGTCCAATTGTACCACCAAATACTAATATTATATCGTTATATGGTAGCGGAAAGTGATTTGCAATTAAAATGAGAATTAATACATCAATTAGAATAATATTGTATATTCATTCAAAGCTCAATTGTTTTCTGCGAATGCTTAAACTAAGAAATTCTGAGTTCCAGCCAGTTTTTTTTCATATGACGAATTCATACCTTGTATTTATCAAATGTTGATTTGACCAGAGATTTTGAGATATTTAATTTTTTCGAATTTTCAAAACCGAATTGGCTCATTTTTCAAATACTGACCTTATAGGCATTTTAATTTATTTCACACATTGCCTTTGAACTATTACTCAAAAGTGAAGGCTCTTTTAATAAAACCCCATCTATTGCTTGCATCGAGGCGACTTCTATAGATTTAGTAAATATATGCAAATTTTGTTGCTTTGCATTGCAATGTTAGATTCACTTTTAGGGTTTTACCCAGCTTAGTACTTAGCAGTACATAATTGTAATTTGAACTTACTTAGCAAAATGCATATTAATTAAAAATGATCACAAACCAAATCGTTAACTTGTTAATCTCCAATCAGATCGACTTTTGCTGTTGTTGAATGTGAATCAGAGTAGATCCTGTTGTCAGGGTTTGCC
The DNA here is from genome assembly GCA_900660155.1 of Hofstenia miamia. Lineage (NCBI taxonomy): Eukaryota > Metazoa > Xenacoelomorpha > Acoela > Hofsteniidae > Hofstenia > Hofstenia miamia. The sequence continues at coordinate 1,111,864 of CABFPE010000154.1, read as the reverse complement.
CCTCCAAACTTCTGCCATTGTTCAGTAAGTGGAGTTGAAAAAATTCTTTGAGACTGAAAATTTAGAGACAAATGTTTAAGTGAAATATAAAAATGATAAAATTCGGTCATTACTCCTGCCGAGAACTTCCTGTTTTGACAGTTTGTTACCAATATTACGCAATGTTGATAAGTCTGCGTTTTGCATTTGAATAATTTATTTCCCATTAATTTTCAATTGTTTCTAACTAATTTTTTTTAACCCTACACTTTAATTTATTAACATTTTCGTGATAAGTATATGGGGTTAGTTATAAAGCCAAATATAAGTTTTTCATGAAGTACAAACAAAAAATAAATGTATACAACTAATCAAGCTGTAAATATGTCATGTGTTCACCCAAAGCAAAATTCAACTAAAATTTTACCCCAATTGAACCCAAGTTTCTTAAATTTTTGATGTGATTGATCTAACACAATTTTGACTTAATATGGGACTTGGATATGGTTCAACTACACTCTTACTACTTCTGCAAGTTTTTGTTTCATGACCTTTATTATTTAAAGTAAAATATTTATTAAGTACATGTTTTGACTTGGAAATCTGAAACAATTAACACAAACAATATCTAATTTTCTGCATAATTCTGCATAATATCCCAATTAGGTATCAAATTATTCTGAATGATTGACTGAATCTATATATATATATATATACACATTTTTGTTATTTAGCCTAAACTATTGGACCTGAAAAAATTTGCAAGAAATACTACAGAATTCATTTACGTCTCTGATGTTTTGCACAATATTACTTAATATTTTCAGCAAAAAACGGATGTATAAAAAATAGACTCAAATTTGTTTTAAATTTTAAGTTTTCCTTTTTGTAGTAATCATAAGTAAGATGTTATTATCTTCTGGCTAGGCTAATATAACTTACTTGATTTGGGTGACATAATTTCCTGAAATACTGAAACTCTTTAGTTGTAATACAGCCCCTTACGTTTAATTCAAAATATATTTTATTATCTTTTTAAGAAGATTATTGTGGCAGTAAATTTACTAAATTTTGCGATTCACAGTTAAGCATAATTTCGAAAGCTGGATTTGTGTAATGTGCAGTTAAACCTAACATCGCTTTGTTTAGATGATTATGCTTTTCTTGATTCACAAAGATGTCCAAATTTCTACCCATTGGAGGGCTATGAACATAATGGGAAAATGATTTGCTTTATCATGAATGAATTTGACTACCTTTGCGATGATTTTAACTCCCGTGCGGACGAAGATAATTTGGAATTTTGCGCTAAAAGGCTTGGATACGAATATGTTCTTTATTTAAACGACACAAAAGAGGTTATTCTTTGTTGTTATTCTAATTTTACTTTACAATATAAAAATAACCAGGGCGCTTCATCATGTAATTTTCTAGGTCGCCAAATTGTAACCTAAATTTTTAGAATATAGTGTAAATGTTGTGAAAATATTTGTAATAATTTTATTAAATTGAAGTAAGCGATTTGAACTTCCACAGAATATTTGAGTATATGATGTTAAAGTGTTACTCCGCATCTTGATTATTACATCGTAAGACCAAATTAATGTTCTTTATTTTTTTTCAAATTTTATCATTTATCACCATTAATTCTAAACAAATTAATAAGAAAGCAGTTTTATTTGTATTGTTTTGTTGTCCAGTACATATATTAATGGCAAGCCATGGAAGTGAAAACAGCTTAGACTTCAATGTTCTTGTGAATTCCAGTCTCATGCCTGAAAACAACTTGTGTTCTGCTTAAATTAGAAGAAATCTGAATAAGAAGTTTCTCGAAATATTAAACACTTTAATTTGTAATTGAAATGGCCTGCAAAACTTGTTTAAATAGAATGAAGCTTTTCCATTTTATACTTTAACCCTTTAACGTACAATGGGTCCCACGAATTTGAATTACATTAGATTCATAATTTATAAATTATATTTAAAAAATTTAAGTTAGGATTTAAGTGTATGATATTTAAAATGTTGTGTGAAATCGACAAATCAAGTTATATAGTTGAAATGAGTAGTTGAATTGTTTGTTTGAATTCTTTAGACTATAACTAGGTGTTGAATATCCGAACATTATAATTAAAGAAACAAATCTGGTTAGTTTATTCAAACTTGTAAATATAATAATTCTTGTGGTTCTTCAGGGATCCAATCTTATAAGCATCTAAAACGTTTAGCTAAAATTACTTTTCCATTATATTTTAATAGGGATACACTAGATGTTATTACTTCTTGCACTTACTTTGAGAGAAAGGAGGAGATTTTTATAGCCTTCTGAATGACTCTGACACTGAATTTACGTTTATAGAATTCAAATCTTCAGATATTCCACAAGATATTGCACACAACCCAGAATTTCAAAAAGGAATTGGGGCTGTAACTCATGAAGAATGAAATATTATAGCAGTTAAGAAAGCCCTTACAGAGAATTTTGTTTTGTGAAATATATTGTTACTTCATCATATACAAGTGGTCGTTAACCTTTCTTGTTCTCGAATATTAAAAGAAAACACTCTTTTCATGTTTATTACAGATTGGAACCGGCCAGAAATTTTAAAGCCGAGCCGGTAGTTGGCCAACAAGATTTAATATCTACATGCATATATATCATGCCTATATATATGTGTTTTATATATATATATATATATATAATTTTAATGTATGCTATATGACCTTGTTTAAAACAATTTAAAACAACATTAGTTTCTTAGAAAAATTAATTTAAATATTTCAGATTTACAATAAAAATTATGAATGTAACAAAGGTATGACCATAAAAAATCAATGTGATTGGAAACAACATACTTTAACTGAACTGCTGAAAAGGGAATTAAATTAAGAATGTTATTACGTCGTGAAGTTTTCGTAATGATTAAATCCAGAGAATTTGTTGGAGAAGTAAATGCAGTAGATCTATTTTCAAATTTGTATACCAGAATAAATACATTTGATTCGTGTTTTAAAATGTTACTTGCCTAGTAAATAAAACCATCCTTAGTTGAAAAAAATGAGTCAGAAAGACAAAAATATTGAAAAAACACTGAGAAATTGTTGATATGATTTATCATCGCAAGGTAATGGCCCAGATGTTCGCCTTTTTTCAGTCGTATAATAGTGTTCCGTTTATTTGAATTACTGACAAGAATTTTACATTGCTTTAATTTTTCCAATCGTATATAAGGAGAATTCTGTAGTAATCCATATTTTTAATGTCCGTTGCAATGTGCTTCATTGCATGAACATTGTATAGAAACAATTTGCCAAAAAGCGATTTGGATGACATGTTGAATTGATCAATGTATTTCTGTCCGAATTCAACATTGTTTTTCAAATGACTGTTTTTAGCTAGTGATGTAAATTTAGTTTTATAATCAACGCGATAGATATAAAAAAGTATATATATTATATATATATATATATATATATTCTAGTATCATCAGACTTAGCGTAACAATAGTGAAAAGTATAAAGCAGTAACTTGATGAGAGCGTAGTAAATGAATGTAAATAGCACATGAACTACCTGCCAAGGGCAGAACTAAATAAAAGTCTATCAACGTCATCAGCATGATTTGCTGCGCGGAGTATAATTGCGCATAACTGGAGACGCACTAGGAAGTGCGTCAAGAAACAAGAACAGAACAAGAATCGTAATCAAGGAACGAGAATGGATAACGAGAGATAGCGGCAAATTATAGGCCGATGCCACACGCTCACCCAATGCTGCCATGATGTTTTTGGAGAGATTTAGTGTGAAGGTTGTTGAATCAGTTTGTATGTATCATCTAAACGTTTTAGATTTCGAGTTTCCTCCCAGGTGATGTTTGCGATATCCTCTTCTCGGCTGAGGTAAGCTAAAGTTTCAATCTGTTGTTTTTGTTTGTGATATCGAATGTATTTTAGGTTTTGCACTGGTGCTGGTATTATGATCCATTGTCTGAGATTGTTTAGTCTTCTTTGGAAGATGCCGTAAAAAGCTCTGTATAGTTTCTGACCTTTCAGGGCAATCATTAAAGTCATTTTGCCCTCCACGTCGGAGGTGTGGGCCATTGTTGTGTCCAATCTAGCATCCAGAAAGAAGAATTTCAACATTGAGGTAAGCAATTGATGGTAGTTAGTATTTTTGTAGAATAAGTTTGTGTTTTGATTCATTTCAACGCGTCGTAGTATCGGAGGTTTTCCTGGAGAAGATTGACCCATATTATGTCATTGCTGCCAGCAAATAAGGTTAGTGAGCTTAATTTTTTTCTTGGTAAAAAATAATAGTGTTGATTTGAGGACGTTTTTGTGGCGTCTATAACCTTTGGAAGTGAGTTGCTGGCAGCTTTGTTCTCACCAATAGAGAGTATTTTTGATATTGATTCGCGAGTTGCTCCTGATATATTATTGTGAGTTATGTATCTGCTCCGTTGGGATGCGATGAAGTAAGGATGTAAGGTTTCGCCTTCTATAATTGACATTTGTTGTTGGAGTTCTTGGTAGTGAGTGTCCTGGCCGCTGCTAGTTGTAGACGAAGTTTGAGATGAGAGTTGAGAGAGAATTCGTTATTTCACCAGGATCTTTGAAGTTGAAGTGCCCACCCTTTTCCGTGTCGGTAACAAGAGGTAGTAGCTTGTGGCTCGTCGGCGGTAGCTGAGAACATCCTGCAGCTAGAGACGTCCGAGATAGAGTCAAAAACACTGAAGGACGTTAAGAACATCCTGCAGGGAGATTCAGGTGTACTTGGAGAGTGCAGAGTAGCTTTACTCCTCCAAGCAGTTCGTTTGGGGCTGGTATTGACAGCTTTGCATNAGGAAGTGCGTCAAGAAACAAGAACAGAACAAGAATCGTAATCAAGGAACGAGAATGGATAACGAGAGATAGCGGCAAATTATAGGCCGATGCCACACGCTCACCCAATGCTGCCATGATGTTTTTGGAGAGATTTAGTGTGAAGGTTGTTGAATCAGTTTGTATGTATCATCTAAACGTTTTAGATTTCGAGTTTCCTCCCAGGTGATGTTTGCGATATCCTCTTCTCGGCTGAGGTAAGCTAAAGTTTCAATCTGTTGTTTTTGTTTGTGATATCGAATGTATTTTAGGTTTTGCACTGGTGCTGGTATTATGATCCATTGTCTGAGATTGTTTAGTCTTCTTTGGAAGATGCCGTAAAAAGCTCTGTATAGTTTCTGACCTTTCAGGGCAATCATTAAAGTCATTTTGCCCTCCACGTCGGAGGTGTGGGCCATTGTTGTGTCCAATCTAGCATCCAGAAAGAAGAATTTCAACATTGAGGTAAGCAATTGATGGTAGTTAGTATTTTTGTAGAATAAGTTTGTGTTTTGATTCATTTCAACGCGTCGTAGTATCGGAGGTTTTCCTGGAGAAGATTGACCCATATTATGTCATTGCTGCCAGCAAATAAGGTTAGTGAGCTTAATTTTTTTCTTGGTAAAAAATAATAGTGTTGATTTGAGGACGTTTTTGTGGCGTCTATAACCTTTGGAAGTGAGTTGCTGGCAGCTTTGTTCTCACCAATAGAGAGTATTTTTGATATTGATTCGCGAGTTGCTCCTGATATATTATTGTGAGTTATGTATCTGCTCCGTTGGGATGCGATGAAGTAAGGATGTAAGGTTTCGCCTTCTATAATTGACATTTGTTGTTGGAGTTCTTGGTAGTGAGTGTCCTGGCCGCTGCTAGTTGTAGACGAAGTTTGAGATGAGAGTTGAGAGAGAATTCGTTATTTCACCAGGATCTTTGAAGTTGAAGTGCCCACCCTTTTCCGTGTCGGTAACAAGAGGTAGTAGCTTGTGGCTCGTCGGCGGTAGCTGAGAACATCCTGCAGCTAGAGACGTCCGAGATAGAGTCAAAAACACTGAAGGACGTTAAGAACATCCTGCAGGGAGATTCAGGTGTACTTGGAGAGTGCAGAGTAGCTTTACTCCTCCAAGCAGTTCGTTTGGGGCTGGTATTGACAGCTTTGCATTTCATCCAAAGTGGTATCTAAAGACTAGCTAGCAATGTTAATTGACCAGTCTTTATAATTATTATTAGATTTAACAATTCGTTTAGGTTGTGTGTGGGATATTACTGGCAAAGAGGAAGTACATTTAAATTCATCATCAAAAGAATCATTATCAAAGACAGTTATCCTAGGAGTAAGATGTTATTCGTTGCTATCAGATTTAAATAATTTGAATTCATTTAGGTTCGAGATGTGAGCATGTTTGATGTCACGAGCAACACATTTAATATTTTGGAAGTGGGTAATCCTTTTGTTATCCAGTTTGTAATTGTTGTGAGGAGGATCTTAGTTATGGTGCGTGGTCCTTCCCAATTGAAATCCAGTTTCCGATCGTGTTTTTCATCTGTGATAATGCTGGGAGTATAGACGTACACCTTATCGCTGATTTTATGCGATTCTCTGTAGATTTGTTTGTTGAATTGCCGTTGTTGTCAGATGGCGCTCTTTTCTGCATTTGCACACATAGACTCGTGAGTTTTCTGTAATTTGTTCATGAGATTCGTGACATAGGTGTTGTCAATTTTTCCACAGTAACCTTTAAAGAGCATGGATACTGGAGTTGGGGCCTCATGGCCAAACATTGCTTTTTACGGAGAGATTTTTGTAGTTGAATGAGTAGAGGCATTGTAAAAATATTCAACCATTGGGAGTATTTCGCGCCATTGCTTGCAACCGATATGGGGCGTTATAGTTTTCATGAGTTTTAGTAGTGTCTGATTGACACGTTTGATGGCGCCGTTAGCTTGTGGGTGTGAAGAATTTCTAATTTTGTGGTGAGAGTCTGGAAGAGTTGGCTCTCAAACTGCTTGCTTCAGCTGTTGTTTGTGCCTTAATGTTTCTAAGGGGGATCATTTTGCAGTATTTTGTAAAGTGGTCAATCATGATGAGTATGTAGGTGTATCCTTCGTCATACCTGGAGAGTTGCTTGATATCTGCATTCATGCTTTCATTAGTGTATTATGCTGTGATTTTCTCAAGTTCTGTTTATTGACTTGTTTAATAGAATGCAGGGCTGACAGTTATTAATAATGTCCTCCATGGTTTTTCGTAGATAAGTGGTAATGAAATTTTCATGTATTGTTAGTTCTGTCGGATAAACGCCTTTGTTGCCTTGCTCATTGACTTTTTCACTATTTCTCATTTGTAATAATCTGGTAAGGCGATCAGATTTCTTGTTGTGATGCTTGCATATAATATTCCAAAGTCTGTTAACTTCCAGTGGTGTTTGTGAAAATAGCGATTTTCTATAGAGTCCATTGGAAAATTCGGGTCTTTGAGGCGTTCCATTATTTGTCAGAGGACATTATCGTTTTGTTGTGCTGTAGCGGTCTCCTCGGCTGTGATTTCCTCTTTTATCATGATGGATAAGATGGGAATTATTGGACCTCCATTGCGATCTGTATTGATGGCTGGCAGACTTTTGTACTGGCATTGTGATATGAAGTGAAAGTCTTGTGCTTGTTCTTGCTCCTTGTTTAGATCTAATTGGTATTGAGGTAGAGCAGTCCAGATATCTGTGTTTGTGTGTAAGCAACCTTTTCGATGTTCAATGGCAAATTGGAAGTTGTTAAGATATTCGATCCACCGAGCTATTATATTTGATTGATCTCCTGCGTATTTCTTCAGCCAGCAGAGGCGACTATTATCTGTTCATACTGTGAAATTTTGTTCGCCGATAAGAAAATGGCGGAACTTTTTGAGCGATTCGATGAGTGCCAGCATTTCTAGTTTCGTTGCACCATAGTTATGTTAACTTTAATTAAGATTTCGGATAAACAATTGGATGGGCCGTTCTTGGAAGTTCTGTAATTGACTCAATCTGGCGCCGCTAGCTACGGCGCTGGTATTGCAGTCCAAGATATAGTGATCGTTGCGAGTTGCTGAGTTGAATGATTTTATTTTTTTTCATATCTGACTTAAGGACGTTGAGTTCTTCCTTGTGTTTCCACTTCCATATGAATTCATTTGATTTCTTTAGGAGATTGGAAATGTGGAATGTTTTCTCAGAGAGGTTCGGTATAAAGATATGATAGTAATTAATGAAGCCGAGTATTCTCTGTACGTCCTTTTTATTACGTGGTGGTTGTATAGCGTCAGTGAGTTGTTTGGCTTCGTCTTTGATGGTAATGTTATCTGGAATTATATTCCGACTGAGAAATGTCAATTTTTGTTTAACAATATTGCATTTGGTGGCATTGATCCGAAGGCCAGCATTAAATAGTAATTTCAGTGTAGTATTCAGTTGTTGTTCGGGATCTTTGATGCACTAGGACCCAATTAATATGTCATTGATGTATACTGCCATCCCTTTAGAGAGCTTGTAATTTTCATTCAGTAAGATTTTGGAAAGTGGCAAGTGTGTTACATAGGCTAAAGGCCATGGGGAGTGACAAAGGCGGTCTTTTCGAAATCTTGAGCCCGCATCGGCACCTGCCAATGTACTTTGCAAAGTTCTAATGTTGAAAAATTTTTAAATTGCGCAGCATTGTATAAGATGTAATTGACTCGTGGGAGTGGATAATCGTCTTTTTTCGTGATTTTGTTGAGTTGTCTAAAATTGATGCAGAGGCGATGTTTGTTTCCTTGCTTGATAAAGACAGTTGCTGAGGCGTATGGGCTGTGACTGCAGCAAATTATTCCACTATTTATTAGATCAGATATAGTTTTTGCGTACTGATTTTGCATCTGTGCGGGTACTCTGTTGCATGCTTGTTTAATTGGTTTGTCGGAAGATGTCTCTATGCAGTTTTCGACTCCTACTGCTTTGCCCACACTGATTTCTTGGTCGTTAAAGATTGCTGCGTTCTGTTGTAATATGTCATTTATGATGTTCCTTTCCTCCTGTTGTAAGTGAGGGTGAGATTCAGGTGTGAGAATAGGTGGTTTCAAAGTATCTGCTTCTCCAGTAGAATCGCTTGAGATGAGAATAGGTTTATTTTTCTTGACGTATTTCTCTAAGGGTATGCCAATAATTGTGATATCTTTCGGTCTTAGAACGACCTGTTTGTTGTAGTTATTTAGTATGGCTGTGAAAGCATAATTGTTGTTTACTGTGGCGAGGTTTTGAGAATGATGATATTTGAGTTCCGTATGCCATACGCATTCGTAATAACTATGTCACCTGAAAGAGGCTTCTTTGATGCGATTTTTGTCAGTTACCAATAAAAGAGCTCTAGTCTTAAGTTATCCGTTAGAGAGAACTCCAAAGTGTTGGTGTCCTTGGTTGTGAGAGACACTGTGACATGTTTGTCTTTTTTTGTGGTGAATGTCCGATTCGAATAATCAATGAGGCAGTTGTTTTCTGTTAGAAAATCTCAACCCAATATTATTTCGTACGGGAGATGCTCATTTCTAGTGCCGATGATGTGGACGTCTTGACGAAATTTACAGTTTTGTATTGTTAGGAGAGCCTCTTTTACTAAACCTTTAACATTGATGTAGTCTCCTGAGGCACTAATTAAGTGGGCTTCATTTGTTGTAATGTCTTCGTGTGTCTATCCTATATTCTGAGCACAGGCATGATTGTTATGGAGGCATCAGTGTCTACTGTAGCTTTGATGTTGCAGCTGTTTATCGTTACTGGGATTAATTTTCTTTCCAGTAAATTGGTGACGATCAGTAGATCTTTCACTCGGTCTGGGGACAGTGCCTTTATTCGTTTAAATCATCTTCGCTTTGATGGTTTTGCTCCAGAGTTTCCAAAATCAGCAGTGTAATATCCATCATCGTTAATTAAGTAAACAATAGTTTTGCATTGTTGTTTGAGATGACCTTTTTCTCCGCATTTTCGGCATTTAGCAAATGAGAAGTCTGTGGGTTTCTCCTCTATAGCCTGGTGTAGTGCTTCTTTTTTGAAAACTGTGCAGCGTGGTTGTGGTTGAGGAGTGGCACGTTGTCAGTATATTCTTTCGTTATTTTCAATTGTCATCTGAATGTTGACATCTTTTGCTTTCAAATCTTGTTTTCATAGAGGAAGAGAGGCCAGTGTGTACATAAGAATATAAGTCTTGTGCATAGTAATGCTCTTCTTCCTGGGACCATCGTAATAGGCGGTATACTTTGTAGATATAGTTGATTATATCTTCGTCCTTTTCTAGTTTGCATGCATAGAGTTGCATTCGATACTGCTTTCGCGTACATTCATTGTTAAATTGCTCATTCATGGCTGTTACCAGCTTATAATAATCTGTTTTGATGTTGGCATCTAAGTTAAGGTAAACCTGTAGAGCTCTGTCTTTTAGAAAGAAAGGCATTTCTGTAGCTCCATTCTGTTTGGTTCCATGCTGTTGAACGAGGTAAATTTCAAAAAGAACTATCCATTCTCAAAAGGTTTGTCCTTGTATATCGAATTTTCCTGTGAATTATTGAGGCATTTTTTGCAATTTAAGATCGGTCTTTAGATGTTGGTCTGATAACATAGACACTGTCTTTTTAGATTTCGTATCGAAGATATCATGAGGGCTTACTGCCATACATGAAGCAACAGGCAGCGAGATTGGCCGGAAGCTGGATGGGCTTGGTGGAGGCGACGAAGGGATGAATCCTTGTGATGGTTTGGGATAAGCCGTAGAAACTGCTGCTTGTGCTGATTGACTCAGGTTAGTCATTGGTTTCATAAGATTAGTTATTGTATCTAATATATTAGCATGGAATACGATTAGTTTCTCTCGCATAAATGTTTCGAAGACGGAAAACTGTTACAAAGTTGGAAGTATTCTGAGATTGGTTCGTTGACGTTTGGTGATTTTCCAAAGCTTGCATTCTAGATTCCATATCATTAAGTTTTTCGGTTTGATTTAATATGATTTCACCCAGTTCGGTTTTCGTAAAAGCTTTTAGTGCAGATTGAGTGTAAGTAATCATTTTCAATTTTCAATATTAAACCAGTTATGAGAAGGGTAGCATAGTAGTAATAAAGTAGGTAAAGTTGAGCAGAAATGTAAGTAATTGTAATTGATGAGGCTTTGAATAAATGAATAACTGACGAGTTCAAATAGGTGTCGAATTTTTCACCAAGAGATTTTCCCTGAAAAGTTTGAGAACAGTTTCTAGGTTGGTTTCTTTTAACAGTCGTGGGTCAACATCTAGCATCATCAGAGTTAGTGTAACAATAGTGAAAAGTATAAAGCAGTGACTTGATGAGAGCGTAGTATCTACTATAGCAAAGGCAAAAGAATTCCATTCACTATTTAGAGGGCGTTTATTAAGAGTTATATGCAATATCACTGTCCGCGAAACAATGTATCGTGTACCAGAGATCTGGACTGAATCGTGTATACTGATAGAATCTCGTAATTGCCTGCTATAGGAGGCATGAAAGGCATAGTGGCAAAACTTGCTGAAGTGAAGCATTATAGAATTCATCAAAAACAGATTCTGAACAAATGTGGATCAACTAAACCCCAGAAAGGAACGGGTCCGCAAAGAGTCCTTAAGATAGCCGAGCACATCCTGCGGCTGAATTACACCCTATGCGGCCCCCTCAATTCCATAGAAAGTTTAGCTGCTCATGATCATCTTAATAGAATACAGCAGATAAAGTAACGAGTTAACTGGGCTAAACTAAAACTTTATTCATCGATCGCGCACAGAGCTGCCCTATTTAAACTAAAATTAAATAAATGTAAATAGCACATGAACAACCTACCAATGGCAGAACTAAAATCTATCAACGTCATCAGCATGATACGCTACGCGGATTATAATTGTGCATAACTGGAGACGCCTAGCAGAGAGCAGCGTAGGAAGTGCGTTGAGAAACAAGAACAGAACGAGAATGGATAATGAGAGATGGTGGCAAAGACAAGGCCGTGCTAAAGAAAATATTAGCAAAATTTGCTGAGGCTCAATTTTTTATTGATTTCTAGCGACAGAATAAGTTGATTTTTAAATAAATGGCAATTATATATGTTTGCAAATTATTTATTATTATGTTAATAATTGATAAAGATAACTGCTTAAATAAACGAAGTTAAACTATATATTTAAGAAATCATTTTGAAAATATAAGCGCATAAAAACATTTAAACATAGAAGTGCACAATTCATTTTCCAGACAATTTTGAAATTTTCGCTTGTTTTGAAGGATTATAATTTAAATCCGAAGAAATTCTTTTACAGCAATTATTAAAATGTTGGATAGCCGCTTTATACTATCATTCGGAATAGAAGCCTTACAATACCAAATAGAGAGCAAGCTCAAGAAATTTTGCAAACTCTGATGACACCAGTTCTATGGATTGCATATCAAAAAAGAACACATCCGAACACTACTAATAGAACAAGATCTTCACATGGAGGAACAAGGCCTCCTTTATCCATTTCAGTAAGATATTTGCTATGCAATCCTTCAAGATCTTCTTTCGAGCATTGAAGCATAAAATGCTTTCGGCACAAATAACCTGCAATATATACAGCTGCCAATTCGATATTCTTGTTCACAGATTGAGCATTAACAGGAATCTCTTCAATTTTTTTATCCATAAGCTTGGAACATCATGTAGAATGCAATTCGGGCATAAATGTCTTTCGTCAGACTGCGAACTTTGCATTGTGAGGAATTCATTTATCTTAAGAATTGATATTGACTTCCTTATTCTGTGGTATTCTATGATTTGAGCAACGGAAATGTAGTAGGTGCCTTCAGCAGGTTGGCGCAGATCCCCAAAGTAATGGTCCCAACTACCAGAGGAGAAAACACCCCATTAAAACAAAGTCGTGCCGATATGCTTATTTTGTAGTTAAGAGATATTCACTCATGTCAGCTAGTCCATTGCATGTGTGAAATAACGCTTGCGATGTTTGTCTTGATAGGCATTTGACGGTTAACAGGTTGGAGATATCTAGCCAATTTGGAAATAAAGCGTAAAAAGATGATTTTGAAATCGTAAGCAGTAGAAATTGGTCCTCGGTATAAATCACGCGTTCGTGTGCCAGCATCAAAAGTTTTGCAATTGCAAATTTTAAAAAAAAGGATTGATTAGTTCAATAAAATCAGCAGTATCTGAAAAGTTAGACCTGGCAATTGATGAACATCGAAGAGCAGCAACTGTCTCATCACAAAATATCTGTCAAGCAAAAAGATATAAAGGACGTTCAGGGTATAAGGGATGGTCGATTTTCCAAGTAGTATTACTAGAACGTCCCAACAAATCGTAACATCTTACATTTACCGAATTATCATCTGTTATTATAACCATTTCAAATATATCAGCTTGCCTTCGTTCACGTAAAACTTCCAGTAAAACATCACTTTGAAACTCTCCTGTTAGTGCAGCCACAGGTAAGAAACGAATAATTATTCTTAACTTGGTAAATAGAAATTTCACCATTACTGCTAAAACACGTTTTGCTTTCAGGGCTGGATTATCAACAGCCATGCCAAACAGTGTTCCTCCATGGTACATAAGACTTCCATGGTACATAAGACTGGGCTTTACAGCAACTTCGTCAACGATTGTAACAGCAGTCTTAGATCTAAGTCTTATCGATTCAGCAATGACAATCAAGTAATCATTATTTGACAAGCGAGAGTGATGTGCATAAGTTGCTGTAAAAGTAATTATAGTACGCAGCACTTCTTCAAATTGAGACCAATAAGTTAAAATTGAAAAAATTTTCAGCTTGACAATTGCAATTCCATATATGCTTCAAATTTAAAAATATGAGAAGTGAAATCTATGTGTAAGGACCACTTGTAAGTTGAAGTCTGTGGAATTCCATTTGTTGAGAGGACTGTAATTTCACTGCATTTGAAATTTATAAAGCAGATTGACGAATCAGGTAAATGACCAAAAATGTCAACCGTAATGTTATCAATAGTTTTGTGATGCAAATAATATTTCCATATCATATATATATATAAATGATGCAATTTATGAAAATCTACTAAATTTATTAGATATTTAAGCCCTATATTAGTCTTTAATGTATTTAATAGTCAGAGAAAACATCATTATACGTTTCAAAATTCTATATACTTATAATGTAAAATCCATTTAGTTATTGAATGCCAAATTTTATCTATAAAATAATTGGATTCAAACATAAGATATAAGTACTAATTATCTTACCAGGAAATAATGAAGGAGGTTCATATGGCACATTAAATTCTCCTTTTGTAATTTTCTTTTTGCTCTCATTTGGCCAGTGTAGGGAGCATACACCAATATGATCTGTGACATTGATGTTATTTTTGTTTGGCAAAGAAATTAGCCATTGAATTCTTTCTTCTTCGTTTCGGGGAAAGCGATGTACTGATATCCTTTCAGTCTCAGATGAGGTGATTCCTTTTTTAGTTTTTCGTTTGCGATATCCAGTACGGCATGAATAAACGCAGCATTTTCGAGGCATTTTAACTATAAATTGTGGGAAACATGAAGCAATGCACGCGTTTACAAAATAATGTTCTGCCATCCATCAGACGATAATTCCAACTTTACAAATTATTGAGTATAATTAAATATAATAACTTTATAGAATACCTAATTATGTGAGAGTGGCAAATTAACGAAAAATATTTACTCGACGTTTTAAATATTTGAGCTTCAGCAAATTTTAGAAAATTTTATTATGGCCTTGTCCTTGGTACGCCTTGCATCGGCCTATAATTTGCCGCCATTATTTTCCGTTATTATGTTCCTCGTTTACTTTCTCTATTTCGTTCCTCGACGCATAAAAAATGTTATGTTAAAAATTGTATATATGTAATTATAATTAACAAATTGTGATTTTTGGGAGAAAATACATTAGAACAGTTTAAATATATTCTACAATTATTATATACTGAATTACGCATGAATTCTGAAATGGCATCCAATATATTCTCATGAGACAATTTAGAAAATCAGCATCCTAAAAGCGTCTCATTAGCGCATTAGACACCTGTGACATCAATAGAATCCGTTAGGATGCATTTGCAACAGTTGATTTTTTTATTGAGTATATATATATATATATATATATATATATAAAAGATGTTCCTCCTTAAATTAAAATGAATTAAATGCATCAGCACTTTAACATTACCCCAGCAAAAAACAGCAAAAGGAACGATGAAAATAATGGAGTAAGGAACTGAGCATTACTAGATTCAAAATGCGTAATTTTTTAAAAATATGTAGTAAAGAATTGAGTTAGTAACAATTAGTAATAAAGTTTAATTACATTTTCAATAAATAAATATTTGTTTAAAATTTGTCACTATGCAACACATCGTAAACATTGAAACATTATCAAAAAGCAATTATGTATATTTGTAAAAATTTAATTCGCTAGATAAGAAAAAGGAAACTGCTTAAAGCAAATAGACTTTAACGTGTTTAANTATGATAAGAAACCAGAGATAGAATTACCGAGAAATACAGGGTAGAAATGTGCGCACACCGCAAAATACCGCTGCACTCCACAGTGAGGTGTAGTAGATGTTAGGAAAACAGCCATTGTGTAATATATCACTGTGCCATAAAACATGCGATGGCACCGTCAATCAAAGAAAGTACAATGTGAATATTGGAAAGTGGTATTAAAAATTTAATTATTAACTATTTTAAGAATAATATAAATTTTAAATAATTTCTCCTGACAATTCAGTTTTAATTTTGCAACGTTTGACAGACTTTTTAAATAAAGAAAGGTTTAAATTAGTATTAACTAAAAATGAATTTTGACCTAAAATGATTATAAAATGTATTTTCCAATAAGGTATTATTAGAATTTGTAATTTGAGTGAAGAAATATTTTAGCAGTAAAACTTTTAAGTTGCTAAGCTGATAAGTATAAGGATTATGCGGTAACGATAGTAACTTTCGGACCACTGCGGTAAAACGCTGTGAGATTTGTGTTTCTGCGGCGTTAGTTTTAAAAAATGTCTAATATTCTTCATATAGAAAGAAATTTTCTAATACATAGAGAGAGAATTTCGCAAATTGTACAATGCTGTATTGCCTGTGTTGTCAGTGAAACTTTCGCAGATTACGCAATATTACATCGTTGTGTAAAATGCCATTGGTTGTTTTGTATTATCTTGACGAATTCAATATTATCGTTACCAGCCTCTTATATTAATACTTTATATTTTTTAGTTAAATTAACTAGCATTTCACTTGTTGAATGTTTTGAAGCAGCACACAGAGTTATGTCAAAAACAGTTTTGATTTTGTCAATGGCATTGATGAGTTCATTGAATTTAGCGGCATGTGCATTAGGACTGTGCGGGTATGGGTAGTACCCGCAGGTACCCGTTTTTACCTGCGGGTACTTGCGGGTATGGGCGGGTGCGGTAAAAGTTTCACGGGTACGGGCGGGTACGGGTAAGACA
>CABFPE010000154.1:1078313-1092242 GCA_900660155.1 Hofstenia miamia | reverse complement strand
CTTTATAATAAATCAATTTTCAAAAACAAAACTATCTAAGTTTCTAAGTTTTCTGTGCGTATTCAAATGAAAATAAAGTGAATAATTAAATGAAAATCTAACGTTTGATGTACAACATATATAAATTTCATTAAAATTGGTTCACAATTAACAAAGTTATGAGCATTTATAATCAGGTGCTTTACATGCATACTCACCGTAGTATACTGCGATGGCGTGAAAGTTCCCGTGGTTACTTGAAAATCCTTATTTGTTTGCTTTGTAACTTACAAGTTTTACTGTTAAAAATTCTCTTCACCCAAATTTCAAATTATATTAATACTTTATTGTAAAATGCATTTTATAGTTTTTTTTAGGTAAAAATTTATTTGCAGTACTTACTAATTTAAACTTTTCTTTATTTATCAAGTTTATTAAAGGTTGCAAAGTTAAAACTTACTTTTCAAAGCAAGTATTTAGTTTTTATCTTATTCTTAAAATATATATTCATTTCCTTCAAATTTGGAATTTTAAGATTTTGTAAAAATGTATAAAAATGTTTAAAATGTACATTTCTAATAATTACACAAAAAGGAGGGACTTTATTTTTATAGTATAAAAACTTTTGTATGCAAAAAATGCTAAAATATCTGACATTCACTTTGTAATAAGAAGTTAAAATGTAATTGATTTTAATATATTTCTTCCATTTTTATTGTAAAATTTTTGTGGTTTTCGATGTATTTTCAAATTCTATTTTTTAGGAAAACATAAAACCTGTAATATGTCCAAATAAATTGACTCTTTTTAAAGAAATTCCAAGTATTTTTAGTTGCATAACTATAGCCCCAATCCTATCCATATTCATTGTAAAATTTACCATAGGCATCATGAAGAATTGAATGTGTATGACAATATTGGAAACTTCCAAATACATATTCAAATAGGTTTGTTAAACATCCCTACCCTGGACCAACCAATTTTCTAGTCACATTTATATAGTATGTCACTTATTGAAATCTTCTCAAAATTAACCATATATTAATGTTGGTATTGCAAAAATATTTAGTACATCCTTGATAAATTCCTTAGGACTGTTTAATTCTCTTTGTTTTCATAAATTTTGAACAACCTGTAGATTGTACATCGTGTATACATACATAAGTTTTTTTATTTTCTCCTGTTTTCAATACAATTAGTTCACGTACAATTTGAACTTTTATTTATTTTCTATATAAGAAAAAAGAAAATCTTTTTCTAAGGATACTAGAGCTTAGAAAAAATAAATTTCAATAATTTGTCTTTGGAAGGAAATTTGTCAAATTTTTGCAAACTAATACATTTTATAGGCCCTGCGTCACTTGCATGCAGCCAAACGGGACCTTTCTCATGTGAAATATCAGAACGAATTATACTATTTAATGTAGCTAGTCTAAATATTAATTTATTAAAATCTAAGCTGTATGCAAGTTTCTGATTAATTTTTATCATATTTTCATGACTTTGCAAGTTGTGCCTATACCTCTGGCAAGTTACACTAAAGAATACTTGTGAACCAACTACCTTATATTAATGTTGTAAATCAAGATCATCGGAGTTTTTAAATTCTGTATCAAATGTCGTCAAATATTACTATCATCAGTACTGCTTTACAAAATGCTATATAGATCAATGTCATTCCAAAATAAATCTGTAGTGTCAATATATATATATATTATTTAAGGAAACAAATGTTTCTTCTGTGACTACATTGTGTATAGATACTACATCAAATTTACTGATTTGAGCATAAACATTTTTATTTGATTTTTCACAAACTACTGCAAATCTTATTGATTTTGGGTAAGATAGAAAAGGCAAACTCCCAGATGAAATATCATCAGTTCAATTAACCTATTTACCTCTAAAATGTACAAAGATATTAATTATGGTTTAGTATATATTATTGTTTAAATGTACTATATTATAATTATTTTTTTATAAAACGCAAATTCCTGAAAGTGAAATGTAACTATGAGCATCTCTAAACTAAATATATCCATTTTCTATTGAAATTTGGTCAAAACCCTTATCACTATAAGTAGGAAAATGTAAGGCTTGCTCATAGATTTCAATTTTTAAAAATTGATTTTTATGCGCAGTTCCAGGAAATTCCAAAGTTTTTTCAAACCAAATAACCATATTTTTCAGAAAATTGTTAAATTCCATTATCCTTTGCAAAACCATGTTTATAATTTTCTGCAAATGTTGTGCATTGTTCAAATAATATTTTGAATAGTCAAGAATGTTATGTAAATGGGCAACTTTTGAAAATTTGTAACATTTGTAGTAGAGGTATTATTATATTCCATAAATAATCTGTTAAAAAGTGAATAAACATCTCTACTAATGGCAACAAATCCAGTATTATCAAGTTTAACTATTTTAAATTTCACATCTAAGTAAGCATTAGACCAATCATCAGGTATAATATCTGTATAATTGTCATCTGTAAAGTCAGTTATTTCTAGATAAGTAAGAGTAAAATTTATTTCACAACAGTTTAAAAAGGATTGTCCTTATATTGTCAAATTCCTTGGTCTCACTCTTGTGAAAACGTTTTCAACAACAACTGGATCTTGAACCTTTTGATTTCATTAAGTTCTCTAATTCCCACTCCACTTGCTCCGATGATGTTGTCACTTTCTCCATTTGTCGCCGCCAGAAACATTGCACCCTTCACTCGTTTTTCAATTGTGTTTGTACTTCTGCTAATTGCATCTTTACTCTCAACTCTCCAGCAGCTATTGATTTCTTTTCCCTGTCACCGAACTTCAATGAATCTTTAGTGTTTCTGCTCTTTGCTGAGCCCTTCTCTAACTTTGCCTACTCTTTCATCTGCTCCTACTTTATCTCCTCTGACTGTTCTCACTGCCGTAAAATTTGACTTGCTTGTATTTTTTTGTAGTGTCTGCCTTAAGCAGCTAAATAAAGTCATTCATTATTGTTATTATTATTATTTATCTCAATTCCCTTTTGTCCATTGGAGTTTCTAAGCAATTTTAGGTTTATTTGTAATTTTTGGTGTTTCTATCTTTTTACTAATGCTTATTATATGTAGGCGAATTTGATTCACCCTTAAATAGCTTTCAAATGTTTTCTTAGATTTAGTCATGTCTATATAAATTTTAGTGAAGTTAAAATTACTTTAACAGCAATACTCCTATTTGATTAAGAATATTAAGTCAACATAATTATTATTCAAGTTAATGATTTGATTTTGATTTTCAGTAATACAAATTCTTATTTCACTGATTTCATTTGTGTTGATTTTGTTAAAAAGTTTGCACAAAGGTTGTTTTGTAAAGGGATATCTTGATACTAAATCATTTGTAGGAAAAGTAAATACTATGCCACTAGAACTTCCATTGTATATACTATCACTTATCAGAGAACAATGAATTAGATTCTTATCAATTCTTTTGTAGTGTTTGGAATATGATTTGAAACAGAACTTTTTTAAAATCATTGGAAGTTCTTCACTTAAGAACTTAAAACCTTATAATATCACCAAATTATTTATCAAATTTTAAACACATTTTGAGCTTTAATGAAACCAATACTTTATAAGTGTTCTCATAAAAAGCATACGAACATGTTTAGTTGTGTTTTCTATTGATTTATTACCATTTACTACAATTTCATTGTTTATATATGCTGAGATATCTTTGTAATGATAAATACCATCAGGAAACAACTTCTGTCCAAGTACTAGTTTCATCCTGGGAATATTTAACTTTGTTGTTCTTATACTCTTTAGAAATATTGTACCAGGGGTTTGACATATTTATTTGATCTAAGGAAATGTAATGTGGATGTGTATGTAATTTTCTGAGATTTACTAATTTTACTGTGAATTCAGGTGTTTTCCTATAACATTTTTGTAATTTGAGCTTAGAAATAGGAAATTTCAGTCATGTCTATAAAAGGAAAAAAGAGAATCTGTTTTCTGGGAAAGTCCCTTTTCATTTTAGAGTTTAGAAAAAATTCTACTCTACATCTGACAAAGTCAAACTTTAGGAAAACGAAAATATTTTTGGCAGGAAAGTCCCTTTCCTGTAAGGGGAAAGTTTCTTCAAAGTGGGTAATGCAATTACCCTTTTAAGGTATTCATCTAAAAGATAAAACCAGATTTACAGTTAGAGATGTCATGACAGATATTCTTAGAAGTAGCCATTACAGGCATATTTTCACAAATTTCATATATTTCAATGTCATTATTATATTTAAATTTTACTTCTAATGAATACTCTGGATTAATCTCTTTTCTAAATGCTTTACTGCATTCCTTTGTAATTAGTTTTCTTGCTTTGTTTAGAAAACATGTTTCAAAACAATGGTTTTATCTCATTGTATTTCCCTTCAAGTTTTGTTTGCAGTAATGATTTTAACATATTGTAAGATTTCTTATCATACCTACCAGTTTCTTCTTTGTATTTCAATATTATTTTATTTGGTGCACATTTGTTTAATTGCAGGTGATTTCAAGTAATTAAATGTGATTGATGAATGACTTTCTACAGGTGGGACATTGATTTGGATCACTAAACATATTAACAGTATATTCATATTAAAGAAAGCCTTGATAAATTGTTGAAACCCACTTATTTGGAATCATAGAGAATTCATCTATGAAGATTTCCTTGTTTTTTTAATCTAATTTGTTATAACTATATTCAGAAAAAAAAACTATAAAATGTATAGCAAATTTTATTAACACTGTTCAAATATATATCTGTGTTTTCTCTATAGTGCTTTTCAAATTATACAAGGTCATCTTTATACATAAGTGGTGTACCAATGTAAAAGAAATTAAATGTAATATCTTTCTTGTATTCATATATTTTTTAGGATTTGCTATATTTATTCCATCTGTATTTATTGCATATACTTTTGAATCCAATGTATGTGCTTCATCTATTAATTTTAGGCATTGTAGAATTGAATTGGATATTGCAAACTGATTTATAGATGTGTTGTCTGGAATCATGCCTTGCCATTTTTGTTCCTTAATTGTGTAAACATTGTCTAATCATTGTTTCAGTCCATCAATTCAGTGCAGTTTAATATTCAGCAGATGTGAAACCATGATTTGTTATATTATAAATCCTACCTAATTCTCCAATAAAAGTATTTGCTAATGTTTTAGCTTCTTTTTCAGGAAAGGTATCAAATATATATTTAATAAAATACTGAAAAGTGTCTGGCTTCAGACCCTTCTTTGCTAATAATTTATATTTAATATTAGAAATTGGGAAATTCCATTTATTTATTGAATATCATATGAAAGAGTACGAATAGAAACCAGCTTCTATTTTTATTAATTCAGGTTTATTAGATTCATCTAAATCATATTGCAGTGATTGTCTACTCATTTCTTGATTAACTCCATCAACCTCAATAGAGAAAACTTCAATGTCATTGCCATGATTTATTAAAAGTTGTATTTCATCAATATAAAATTCTCCTCTATATGTATTGAAGTTTAATATATCATTCTCTATAAACTTACTGATTGTATTATGTATTGAATAAATTATAAAGAATAGAAGGGTTGTATTTACATATATTATCTACACAAAAAAATTGAATCATAAAATTTTTGCTGTCTCATATCTGAACACCATTGTAGTGTCTCGGTGTATAAATCATCTAACATCTGCTGTGTTAATTCATAATTTTGTGATTGTGTAATGTAGCCATTTTGTTGTTCAAACAAATTGCTAGCAAGATTGTAAATGATTAGTTTAATCATATAAAATTATGTGCTTTAAAAATTTCAAATAGTTTATTACATATTGGTCTTCAATTAACATTCTTCATTTAGGACTATCATATTCATATTATGATCTATAAATCTATCTAATATTCTAATGCTTCTGCAATTGTTACTTCTTCAGGTAATACAATTACAAGGTTTTCTTGTTTGAATTGTTTAAGGTCTGTTAATTCATTTAATTTCACAATTTTCTCATTACTATTTGACCATTTAAGGACTTTCATACACTGCAAAAAGTTATCTACTTTGTTCCACCATGATTTGCTTTTGATGCTGTTATTTTTAAATCATTGTCTGAAATTAAAAAAGGCTATTATCCTTCAAGATGTATATTAGTGTGATGTCTGGGTTGTTATTTGTGTAAGAAATAAATTTTCTATACAATGGATCAAAATCATGGAGGCTTACATTTTTTGTGATAAGCTTCGAGCCACTTTATCTCTTCTGTACTTATCATTGGACCATCTTGTACAAATTCCTACAATTCCTATTTTAATGTTTCTTAAAAGCCTTTCAATTTTTAACTTGCTCCCAAATATAATTTAAAACACATTCATTGTTTTCATTACATGGAAGATCTGAGTTATCTGAAATTGAAATAAATACTTTCCATTTTATGTTCTTTGATATCCTTTTTTTCATAATTTATAATTTTAAAACCAAGTTTGTTAATTGTTTCATATAAAGATAACTTTTCATCCGTAGTTTTTAAAGTGGTGTATATTGCAAATTTTTGCATATCTTTATTATTTAAGTTTTGATTTATTATAGCATTTTTTGGTCCAAAAATAAAATTTCTTTGTTTTTTTGCTTTATTGTCAACTAAATCAAGACCAAATGTAATAGAAGCCTCTTTGCCATTTTAGTTACTTAACACACGTTTTTGAAATAACTTCATAAAACTTTTTTGTTCTTTGCTTTGGTGATGTATTTTGTTTTCATCCATTTTTATATTGCAGTAGAGATACAGATTTCTTTGAATATTTGATTATATTTTTTGGGCAATCCCTTATATTTTGTTTGGAAATTTTCTTTTTATATATTTTAGAAGATCTCTTTCTTTATGGAAATCTCCCTCTATATTTATTTCTGTATTTTTTGAAAATTTTCTATCTATTTTTTGAGCAAATGTCTCTTTATATTTTTACCGTCTTTTTATATACATAAAAGAGAAAAATATGTTATTTATATTATAGCATTATTATTGTTTTTGTAATTTTGCATTAAAAATAGAATGCGACTGAATCACAAAAGAACCAATAGTGTAAAACTTTCACAAATATCACAGAATCAATTGAATTTTAACTTCTTTTTAATTAATTAAAATATAATTAAATTACTTCAATGGCTACAATATGACTAATAATTAGTTCCAAAAGAAGATAAGGAGCAAGATAACTAGGCAAAAAGTGGTAAAAAGTGAACTTTGAAAATTTATTAATTTGAGGGTGTCCTTCAAAATTGTGGTAAAAACTGGTTACAGCTGTTGTAGTCAATTGGTGTTGACAATATCAAAAAGTATTGAATTTGAAGTTTCTAATCTTGAATTTACTTCTTCGTTATTGAAAAAATCTTAAAATTATTATCATTGGGTTAGATTAGGATAGGTTGGAAACAATGCAACCTAAATAGGTTGCCTCGATTGGGGCAGATTTTGAAAACTTCTATTTGGATTACGTTTTAGTGAAATTGATTTGAATTGCGACAGTTCAAAAAACAACACACGTGCAACCATGGTGTATTTAGAACATCATTAAAATATGCGCCTAATTATTATTAATTGATATTGTCTTACTTTCATAAATCAAGTGGCCTTCATGTTAAATGTCTTGTACAAGAGTGCTAGCAAGGAGTAACACAGCAAACAATTTTGAAAATGACGAAAAAAATTGAAAATTGTGTGATGTTGATGCATGCATCTAAAGACGAGCAATGATGTAGATTTTCCATACATAGCTAGACCATATTGATTTTATGTGACTTAACATCTTCATCTCAGAAAAGCATTGATTTAGATTTAGAATATCAGGCTTAGTCAGTACTTAATACACCAACACAACTTTTGGTCCTTTAGTTTAGGTATCTATATCTTAAGTAGAAGTGAAAGACAAAACAGCAAACAAAATCCTACTTTGAGTGATATTCATCCTATAAAAGAATCGCAATTCAAAAGAGAAATAGAGGTCTGTGCACTGCAAACTCCTTTGTAGATATAAAATATTTTTTAGTACTGTAAGATATTTTTTTCAAGTTTTTCAATGTATTCCATATGTTATTTTCGAAAATAATAATAATGGAATTACAGAGGAGTTTTTGACCTACAAATAAAAAAATTGTATAGTATGACTGTCATGCATGGCAAATAGTCATAACCCTTGTGTTTGTATTGATAGCAACTCTGAAAACATTAATAAACTATATTAAAACATTAAAAAGTTGAATATTACACACTTTAACTATTTTTATTTTTCAAGATACCACATTATCTTGATTGATACCAACTTGAACAAACTCTTGTCACATTTCTATGCAATAAATTTATCACGTGACTTATGAAGAATTCTTACAAGCAAACCTCTTTTTTATTATAACAAAACAGATATTAAACTTAGTGAATGGATAAATTAAAAAAACGAGGACAAGTTGTATAATATTGGTCTAAGCATTGAAAAGTTATTATCGCTGGAGAAATTGCTATATGCAATCAATTTTGGCTTGAGATATGGGGAATACTTAATGACAAGTTCTGGACTAAAAACACAAAACAAAAGCATGCATTTGTATTTCTTACCTTAAAACTGAGATGGCACTAGGTGATCAATTTGAATAATCAATAACTGGTGAATTCTGACGAAAAACATTCCACCATACCTACTTCTTTGTGGTCGTTACAAACAAATACTATTGTAATATAAAAATCACCACTAGTGGTAACAATATTCATAACATTCATATGATATTTAACCCAGTGTAACAATGTTTTATTGTATTTATATTTTAATTCTGAGAAACTATTACTTAGAGTTTTAAAGAACATATAACGAAACATGCAGAAGAGGATTTTTCAAAATTTGCTCACTTAATGATCGTTGTTTCCACTCATGGAGTAACGGGTGATCGTCTAGTTGCAAAGAACACAGATGTTGGTAATCGAAAGAGATTTATACATTTGTATGAGGATGTTGTGAATCCTTTTTACAAAAATCCTTCTCTTAAGAATAAGCCAAAAATATTTCTCATACAGGGATGTAGAGGTATTTGATTTTGATCTATTTTCTTAAAAATATTTTATGATTATCTGTATACTTTATTTGACTAAAATTTCAACGCTTGTTTTTCTAGGGCCTTTGGTTTTTAAGCATTTTAATACAATCCACTTTAGCAAGTTAATCAAAATTCATGATATTCTTGCTATAAAAAAAACTTCATCTGTAAGCTTTATAATTATTTTAGCAACCAAAATTATATTCTTAAGCATTTCAGCATTCACAATTCTATAAATTCTACTTAATAAATATGCAATATCCAGAATTTGGTATAATTTCAATTTTCCAAGTTTAGATTCCCCTCCATGAACAAGAGAGTAGACATTTCAATTACAATTAGCATGTACTTGAAATACAAAACTTAAACAGCATTTTTGTCAAGGTCCTTAAAACATTACATAAATTGTTTTAGTAAAAGAAATTAACTACATTTTAAATGAAATTCATGCAAAAACTTGTTAAAATTTTTTAGTGAAACTCTAGTCGTTTCGGCTAATTGCAATAATCGATTTCAGTGCAAAATTGGCAGTTAAGTTTGCCATTACCAGTTAATAATAAAATATCGGGAAATTAATCACATCGATAAATCGTTGTCAATTTTGCTAACAATCGCCATTATCTCACTTAACATTACAATACCATCGATGGCAAAATGCTTATTCGTTTCCCATTAAATCAAAAGATTAAAATATGAGCAGTTTTATTTATAAAAATAGGAGACCTCATTTACATTGTGCACTCTGATTTTTGAGATTTTATTATTTTGTGACATGAAAGCGCTTAACAATTTTAAGAAGGAACAAACAAAATTTTAAAAAAATTTCTACATTCGTGAAAATGCGCATTCAACACTATTTAAATCAGGGATCCAACATGATTAATCGTCAACACGATTAATCGAGATTAATCGGATAGATTAATCTATCGTGCTGGTCAAGTAGATTGGATAAATCGTAAACAGCGTGCTTGATTAATATAGATTATTCTAATTAATTTGATGCTTATGCATTCAGTTATGTGTTGTCATTTTCGGTTTGATATATTATCTATGGCCACTCTTCGTGTGTCATATGTTTTACAAAAGAAAACCTTAACACCGGACATGGAAGAAGAGCGTGATGATTAGGCATCTAACATAGCGTCGGATGTCGCCTAATTCTGTATATAAGGATCCTCGATTTTATCACGCCAACTTCTAATCAGGTTGAGAAACTGTTNGATTAATCTATCGTGCTGGTCAAGTAGATTGGATAAATCGTAAACAGCGTGCTTGATTAATATAGATTATTCTAATTAATTTGATGCTTATGCATTCAGTTATGTGTTGTCATTTTCGGTTTGATATATTATCTATGGCCACTCTTCGTGTGTCATATGTTTTACAAAAGAAAACCTTAACACCGGACATGGAAGAAGAGCGTGATGATTAGGCATCTAACATAGCGTCGGATGTCGCCTAATTCTGTATATAAGGATCCTCGATTTTATCACGCCAACTTCTAATCAGGTTGAGAAACTGTTCAGCAAAGCTGGATATGCTCTATCTGCTTTCCAAAATCGTTTATTGCCCCTCAACTTAGAGATCCAAATATTTCTTTACCCCAACAAGCACATGTGGAGTAAAATGACTTCAGGAAATAATCTCAAATAACAATAATAGTTGATATTGTCTATTTTGAATATTTTTCAATTGATATATTGTATTTTGAATATTTTTAATCAGAAGTAGATTAATCAACGATTAATCGCGATTATTAATCTCCTGGCAGCAGCGATTACGATTAATCTATCGCCAAAAATTTTTTTCATACGATTAATCGCGATTAAAATCTAACGATCCCTGATTTAAATGCCATCATTTACAGGAAGGGCTCACATCTGCTTCAGGAAGGGCCCAATTAAGACTCACAGATAGATAGTTTCACAATACTGTTACATAAAACATGGTTTTATAGGGCTATGAGTTATCAACATAGCACTTACATAACTACATGGCATTAGATATGGAACCGGCTACCGGCCGCTCGGGGCCGGCAATTTATCGCTTTTACCGCGTTTAAATTTAATGAAAGGTTGGTAAATTTACCGGCCAAAATGATAAACAAATTTCTTGTTTCATCTTATAAAAAGAGAACATTTTGCTTAGTTTTAGAGCAATTCCTATGAAAATCTAAATTCAAAAAAAGTTTATAGTTTCAGTAATTTAGTTTTGAAATTTGAATAATGATTAAATTTACTTTAAAGAATCTCTCAATAATTTACTATAAATTGAATTGTTCTGCTTTTTGAAAAGGTATGTGAATGCACTTTTTATGGAATGCACCCTATGGAACAAGCTCTTTATAACAATGAAAATTTAATCTATAGGATTTACGTTTGAAATTTGAGAGGCCTGGTATAAATCAAGCAACTTGAAAGCTTGTATTTTTCTAATATTTTTGGAGAAGCTTAAAAAATGTGAAAGATTTGCGGTTGCAAAGACATTCAAACACAAATATTAGTTGACACATTCTACTAAGGGAGTAATTATGTTTGGCTTTAGAGAAAAACTTTTAGATATATGCATTTGTATACTGATAAATTATTTAATGCTAACTGAAGTCAAATGTCACCACAATATGAAACATAATGATTGATAATGCTACTCGTCTAGCTTTATGTAATTCAACTTTCATAAAAAAGATACTAAGTTTAAGTAACCTGAAGTGTTCCAAATTGTTATTCACGAAAAAATGAATGCTGATTAAATTTTCCATTCAAAAAATTGATATATTTAAAATATCACATTTGTGTTTTGCTAGAAATATAGTTATAATAGCTTGAAATTTGTATATATGCAATATCAAGTCTTTGCATCGCCAGGTGTAATTTTCTAAATTAAAACAGGTATATATATATATATATATATTTTATATATATATAAAATATACTTGTGTAGATTAAATATAAAATGCAAAAAACCTTACCGGCCGATATTAACTTTTGCCGGTCAACTACCGGCCCCGGCTTTAAAATTTCCGACCGGTTCCAACTTTGCATAGCATTCTTCCAAAGTTTTAAGTTTTTTTAAATAATTTATTCTAATCGTGTTGAATTTAAATTTATTAGTAGAACTAAAAAATAAAGTGTTCCACATTAATTTAGGTTCTTACGGTGTAAAGAAGGAGAATCCAATGATTGTAAATACAAATACGAATGAAGATAATCTGAATTCTGAAAACCGATATGTGTCGAAAGAAGGAGCAGATGTTTTCATGATTTTTTCTTCAGTTGCGGGTATTTTGTCAACTTTTATGTCAAATATTGTGATTGTTAATAACATTGACACAGCAACAAATCAAGTGCCTTTCATAAAATATGCGCTGATAAAAGCCTAGTAATTTTTAGAATTAATCTTGTGTATATTATATATTAGTTAAATTGTATATATATTTGTAATCTCTGTAAAGTTTTTCCAATCACCATAACAATACAATTAAAAAATAACTTTTATTCCAAACTCAGTGGTCATGACAAATGTTGACCCCCACAAATTAAATATATGATCAGTGGATTTCTTCAATTTTTTAAAATAATGATAGAAAGTTTTTTTTCAATTAATGGCAGTTTTATCTTTAATTTCTCATCCACCAATTCATTATTTCATTATATAAAATTTTCATAAAATTGTGTCTTCTATAAATGATCTAACTGTTATGAATTTTTGTTACAGGCAAAACAATAATGCTTTACTTACACAAGAGAGACAAAATATACAGTTTTAATCTGCTGGATCTTAAGAAATGTTATTTCAAGAATTTTCTTTCAGTAAGAGCAAGTATAAATAATAAATATAACCATTCGGCTAATAAATTAACATCGGCATTATTTTAGATGGGTATACTCTCAGACACAAAACAAAAAATTCGAAAATATGAGTACTATGTACTGCCTACGGGTATCCGTATTTAGTCTCCCATACCTGCGGGTATCGCAGAAACGGATATGCGTTTACAAAATACAAATGGGGGCTAAAATGCAAAAAAAATGTGTCGTAAAATTTCCAAGTTTTTATAGAAACTATATTGAGTATTTGACGTCGAACACACAAATAAATTAACTTTATCAATAACAGAAAACGAAATTAACTGTTTACATACAAAAAACTATTTATCCGTTAATTTATCTTTAGAATAGACTTCTACCCAAACGGCATATTTAAGTAATAGTGATGTGTAAACTATAAAATAGTGTAATTGAGATGAATGAATTATTAAAAATGTTATGTTGCTCACTTATTAATCGCTTATTGTCTCTCGCTGTTTAAACAAAATTAATGTTGGAAATATATCAACTAAAAAAGCACAGAGAGGCAATTGGAATACTTTTTTTACTGTAAACACTGTGACACAAACATAATTTGGAATGCTCTTTTGTAAAAAAATTACTAATGCAAAATGCATTACAAGCCATTCGTAATCACAAAATAGTAACTTCGTAATTATTATAATCACTAATACAATAAATTAGTATTAATTAATTTACTTTCAATCTATGAAATTAAATATTTGCAATCGATTTTAATGAAAGTCAAACTTAATACTTACTTAATTTGAACAAAATAGTTTGTCTTTATCGCGGATTTTAATGCTCTCGACTACAATTTTTAAATGTTTTACAATAGTTTTCTAACTTATTCATTAATTTTCCATTGCTTGTACATTTCCGGTATTTATCGCTTTAGTTGCAATCTTAAAGTTAATTGTTCTAGCTAGAAACAGCTTCAATTCAAATTCACATTGGAAAATGCAATAAAATAATATTTGAGGGACTGCCATAAGAAACTAAACTATTTTAAATATATATATATATATATATATATATATA